>RJWT010043778.1:0-11902 GCA_004365215.1 Cuniculus paca
ACCTCAAGAGGTAGGAAATATGGGCTGCAACTGCTTAGCAAGGCCATATGAGTCAAGCTCCCAAGTCCTTTGGAGTTCACATCTCACCACAATCAGCCCTAGAAGCTGGACATAGAGCTATAGGATTTAGTGTTTGTGCTATGAGGTTTTACATTGTTTTGGTCTGATTTCTGCCTATATTATACTATTACCTCCCTTTTGGAATGGGAATGTTTTTGTTTGTTAGTTTGTTTGTTGTGCAAGTGCTCACAACTAAGACTTTATCTTAAGTCTCAGAAGAGACTTTGGACTTAGACTTTTCAGCAATGATGAACTTGTTAAGAATTTTGCAACTCTTAGAGATAGACTAAGTGCAATTCTGCACTTAGTCTAATGAGATGGACATGAGCCATGTGAAGGCCAGAGGCAGAATAATATGACTAGACCTAAAATTTCCCCAAAATTTTCATGTTTGGAAGGTAATTAGATCATCAGGATGCTATATGTATCAGTTAATTTGTCAATGGATGAATTTAGTAGCTGAACATGCTCTTGGGAGATCAAGCCAGACTGAAAGTGGGTCACTAAGAGCATGGCCTAGAAAAGTGTATTCCGGGCTCTGGCTCCTCTCTTTCCTTTTTGCATGCAGCTTCCTTGGTGGGAGCAATGTTTCTCCACCTTGCCCTTCTACCATGCCATTGTTTGGCCTTGGAGCCAATCACAGACTGAGTCCCCTGAAAACCTCTTTTCATCTAAATTGTGTGTGTCAGGTGTTTAAATTGTATGTGTCAGTGATGAAATAGTTGAGTAATAGGACTTGTATTTATTTTTATCTTGTGGGGTTTCTAGGTGGTGCTAGTATAGTGTTTGAAAGGCATCTAAGGCTACTCAGCAATCTGTGCCACCAGGAAACAGTGTCTGCCTCTTCAGTATTGAACAGAATTTTCAAAAAATCACTTGACTTATTTTACTGTCTTTTTCATCCCTGTGTTTCTGTTCAGAAATAATCCTTTACCATTAAAAAAAATCTGTCATTTCACTGAATGTTTTCTGGTTTAAAATATTTTTCCAAATTTATCTTCATAAATTGCACAAATAATGACAAATTTTTACAAAACTGTGATCAGTCCTACCACTGTTTCCACCATTAGGGCTTTCCATTAGTAAATCTGTGTTTGCATTGCTTAAGTAGTTTAATGACACAAGAAAACTAGTAAGAATTGAGAATGAATAAAACTAATGGTGTATTTTGTTCTTTTTCTTTATCTCCCCACTTATAATAACCTTGGTAAATGTGCATACTGAGGATTCTAATATTTTAAGAACTCTATCTGTTGAGCATATTTGAAAGACTAATCAGCCACTCCAAAGGAGATATCTAATTTGTTCCCCCGAATTTCACGAACCAGATGATACACTGATGATTTGTGTGATGGATGGATAACTGGCGGTCAACTTGTAATACCAGCTGAACTGAAGCGGCATGCTGCTGAGCATGCATGGCCTACCTGAGGATTGTTGCCAAGATAAAAAGGAGGACTGGAGAGGAAGAGTTAAGTGTTATTGGTTCTCTCGTTGCCATGGGTTCTTTTGGAGGAGCTCGCCGAGCTTCTTTCCTGATATGAACTTGGCTGTTCTCATTGTCAGAGGAGCTTGGGACCTCACTGTCACTGAGAATGACTTTGGTTCAATTTGGGGGAGCTCTGGTCTTTACTGCTTCCTAGATCTGGAGAGGAAGATGGTGTGCTGTTCAGTCTCCAGGAGAAGCTTGTCATGCTGGTTGCCTGATAGGAACTCAGCTGTTCTGATTGTCAGAGGAGCTCAGGACCACCTTGTCGCTGAGGACGGCTGTAGCACTTTTCAGGGGAGCTCTGGTTCTTACTGTGAGCGTCACTTCCTGGCTCCGATGCAGAACCCTCAGGCTACTGGCACAGACTTTCTAGCTTCCACCACTGAACTTTGGGACTTTCCAGTGCAGATCTGTGAAACAGACTTGCATGAGACATTGTCAGCCGCACTACTCCTCCAGTTGGACTCGTGGGGGACATTGTCATGAGCTCTGGGTCTTCAATTGCTGGACTCATGCAGAACATTGCTGTGGGATCCAGACCGTCAGCTGGATTTCTTGGGTCTTAGTGTGTCAACAGATTTCCTGCACTTTTTGTGTTTAACTCTTTGGGTGGCTATTATAAAATAATTCCATAAATTATGTGTCCTATATTGTCTTGTTCTCCTTGCAATCCCTGACTACAACAACTTGCCACTAGAAGTACATAAAATTTTGTGAGAAAAAAAGCATACAAGTACACAAATAAGGAACATGGGAAAGAACACATGCTGAGAACAAAGAAGGGAAACTTCTGAAAATATTTTACTTTACTTTCTAGAATAAGAATTTAGAAATCTGCCTGTCAACCAATGAAATGAAGTGATAGCTATAAAACATAAAGTGAAAATCTGAAAATAGATCAAAGACTTAAGTGAAAGATAGTAGAGTAAGACAATAATAGAGATCACTGTTAAAAATATTGTGATGAAGACTGTTATGGATTAAGAACTGGTGGTCAACTTGGCACCAGCTGAATTAAATTGGCATGGTGCTGCATTTAGACAATCCACCTGAGGAAGGTTGCCAGCATAAAAAGAGACGTGGAGAGGAAGAGCAGGAGGCATTGTGAGTTCTCCTAAGTGCTGTTGTTTGGAGCCATTGGTTCTCCTGGAGGAGCTTTTCAGGCTGGCTCCCCAATATGACTCTGGCTATTATCATCGGAGGAGCTCGGGACCTTGTCAGTGAGAGTGGCTGCAGTTCACTTTGGGGAGCTCTGGTCTTTGTGTTGAGCATCGCTTCCTGGCTCTGGAGGGGAAGATGGTTGCTGTTCAAACTCCAGGATAAGTTGTCATGCTGGCTTCCTGGCATGTACTTGACTGTTCCCATCGTTGGAGGAGCGTGGGACTTTGTCATCACTGAGGATGGCTGTGGTACTTTTCGGGGAGCCCTGGTTCTTATTTGACCATTGCTTCTTGGCTCCACTGTAGAACCCTCAACCTACTAGCACAGATCCTTCATCCTGCTGGCATAGACTTCCCAGCTTCCACTGCTGGCCTATGGGCCTTTCCAGTATAGACTTTGGTGTTGTGGACAGATTTCCTGTACTTTCTTATGTCTAAAAACTGGGTAACCATTTATAAATAATATTATAAATTCTGTGTCCCGATTGTGGTCTTTCTCCCCGTGACCCCTGACTATAACAAAGACTAATATTGAAGTAGTATTAACATCTAAATTGGAATACATCTGAACTAAATGATGGAATGCTTAGTGAATGGAATCCAATACATTAGCATATGATAAATGTGTATATTGGCCTTCAGCTGATACCATGTGCAAGTAGCAATTTAGCTAGAGAAGGTATAGGAACATAAGGATAAGATATAAAAAAGGGACAAGATATAAATCTGCTAGAAGAAAATATAATTTCCATCACTTTTTATTAGGTAATTGTTTCTTAAGATACAAAATGTCTTAAATATAAAAATTGAAATACATTAAAATCAGCACAAAAGTTATGTTTATAGATTTAAAAAGCTTGTGGGTAAGCTGAAGATACTTGCAGTATATGCCATTGTCAAAGGGCCTGTTTTAACTTTTAAAAAGGAGACCTCCTTCAAACCAGCAAGAAGACAAGTAAACTATTAGGAAGGGTAAATGGTTTGAGAAGATATATGACTGACTGAATAAACACCCCATTTCTATGAAAGAGAGACACAGGTAATCTCTATTGCTAAAAGTCAGAACAATGTTGTCCAAGCTATAGGATACTTGGAAGATCTCATAGAGAGGGCTCTGAAGTGCTAGTAATGTCCTATTTCTTGATCTGTATGCTGACTACAAGGATAGGCTCACTTTGTGAACACTTATCAAGCTATCCACTTATATATTAATATTTATATTTGTATATGTATGTTATACTTCAATAAAAGTTTTAAAACGATGCAGTGGTTTCACGCTAATTAAAAAGTAATCTGTGAGCTAAAAGTAAATTCCCAGGTGTTTTCCTAGTAGTTTTCCTTTCTTGTTTTGGAGCTATTTAAGAAAGAACGCATCTCTTAAAAAAAAAACAAGTTCAGACTACAGTTAAGTGTTGGTCCTCTATTAAAGCAACACTGATGAGAAATACATATGATATTTCTGTTATATATATGATATATATAGGAATGTTATATATATGATATATATAGGAATGTTATATATATGAAATATATATGATATGTTATATATCTGAAATATATATGATATGATAACTTCTATTTTCCTGTATGTGATGTATGAAAAATGATTTTTGACGCTTGTTATATGGTACAAAAGATGTTAATGATGAGCACTTTAGATTATTAGGAAGGTTGAAAATGTGTTGAATAGAAAGTGATGATAATAGCTCATGATACTTACATTTTATTATTCAGGACACGATACATGATAATTGAAATTTGTAGAAATCTGAAAAACATGCATATTTTTGTTAAAGACATCACCAACTAAAAGAAATCAGGATTCTCTTAGTAAGAAAGAGAAGAATCCACCACTTGTAGAAAAAAAAAACAGTGTTTGCTATGGTTTTAAATGATAAAGGGCTCCCCAGTATTAAGGTATATTATGTCAGTATGATTTTTAAACCAACATTCTGGTGATTATTGATATAACCTCCCAGTCAGGGATATGTTTCTAGTTTGGCATAATAGTGGGTGAGACTTAATAATACTGAGTTTTCAGATTTTTCAGGGTGGGAAAATGTAAGAGAGAAAGAGAAGTGTGTGAATTGATGACATTTTAAAAACAACTTTGGAGTGACTGACACTAAAGATCATCAAAGAAAGGTAAAGAAGATGAGACAGTGACTGTTGAGGAAAGAGTGGAGGTATCAACACTAAATTATGAATAGATATTGAAGAAAGAAAGAAGACTCAGTCAGCCTAAGTGTCCCAAAGCCTCCACTACAGTCAGGCACTATTTCTTAGACAGTGAGTGCAGTAATAGCTCAGAGCCAGGGATGGTTTTCTCAGTGTGCTCTCTGTCAGGGATTTCAATGTGATGTAGAGCTTTCTCCTTTAGTGCTTCTATCTGCAAGTAGAAAAATTTGAAGACTTTTTGTGTTTTCGTGGAGGAGAGCTGTACCTTTCTGGAAAGCCTAAAATGTATTCATATTTACAAGATCTGCAGGGAAATCTCAGCACAAATAGCTTTACCGCAAGCATGTTTCTCCACACTAGGACCTTGGGAAGCACTTGCAGCCCTACAGGACTGACTTCTTCCTGAGAATAATCGTTTATCAGGGGATCTGACTCTGCTCTTTTGTTTTCAAAACTGACCTGGCTTCCAAATTTCCATTTTATCAAAAACAAAATATTGGCGTATATTTCAGTGGTACAGTGCTTTCCTAGAAACATGAGGCCCTGGGTTTGATCTCCAGCACTGAAAAAAGCCACATTTTATAGTCTTTGTGAGAATTCTTTCTATATGTCTCAACTGAAATGCAATTTTCTGTGAAGAGCAATTTTCTTTCCATTGTTGTTCTCCTACAGCTAAAACACACCAGACTTACAGGTAGCATATTTATACATGTTGTTCCAAATAAAATCCAAACATTATCTTTCTAATTTTGAGGTTTTGGCCTTATTTTCCCCTGCTCTTTTATTATTATCATCTTCCCAAACAGTCAAGACATTTCAAACAAAGCTTAGGAGTTCCCACTGTAAATTGAATAACATGCTACTTATATGTTGGCCTGGGACATTTAGAAAAAAATCTGAACTGATCAATTTCAAAGACCGTTAAGTAAAATCCCCTGTCCATTAACTCCCATTCCCACAATCCAGAAAGATCTTGTGATAATTCTCCAGTCAGATGCTGCTCCACCTAAAATTTTCCATCCAATCTAAATCCACCCATGTTTACATTCTCACACATAGATCCTTACCCTGAACTTGGTTTTTGAGTGTATATTATCACTTATATATTATCACATCTGATCCATCAAGATATCCAGTAGTCCTTACTTTACAAATTAACCCATGATCTACTGCTATATTCCAGATCCCTTTTTTTGTTATTTGCCAAAGGTTTCTTCTATGGTCTTACCAATAACTTCATTCCATAGCTTTTTACTTGCAATATTTTGTCATTAACTACATTATTCTTATTCCAATTCTGTATCATAGTGGTGATTGTATTAACCCTCAACCATCTGTAAATGCCATCCTTATGATGCATACTTTGTCTGATACAGAGGGTTCAAAATAATTCAAGAGGTATGTAGGCCGGTGTTACTGAAATTTGTTACTGTCAACATTAACTTGATCTATAGTGTTGCCAGGCAACTTGTTTTCATTTATCACTGCCATTTCTTACAGTGGCTATTTCAAAATTTCTCACTCAACTCAAAATTTCTAACCAGAATAATCTCCACTCAATTTTGAATTCCATTAGAAAATAATAGATGAGTCAAACTTCTTTGTTCATATCCCAAAGAATTACTTAAATATAAACAGACCCTTTCCTCCCTTATTTCAGTAATCTAGAAATATCTGTTCCTCCTCCCAAAACTTGATCTTTTGATCTGTGATAGTATTTCAATTCTATTTATCATCTCTGAACCCTGAACCATTGTTTATAGGTTCTTTCTGAAAACAGGTAAATATTCCCCAAGTGTTAGAAACCTCATCTAGTTGACACCATATATTTTTCTTCCTCTTTATATATTCCAAGTATCTGAAGACATATTGCAAATTTTTCTTCTTTGTCTCATCTTTTTGCCTCATTCAAGTATAGTTTATCTTCTGCTGAAAAGACCAGCCATGAACTTTGTGTTGATAAAGATCAACAGATATTGAAAAGTAATCTTTCTCTTAGACTTTCTTTAGTTTTTACTCTGTGATCATCCATTTCTTTTTAAAACTCCTTTTCTAAGAACCTCATTCACTTCAGAATTGCTACTTCACTCTCTGGACTATGTTCTGTGGTTTCTTTAGGACTTCCTCCACTTACTATTCCTGCAGTGTTTTGATCTTTTAAAGAGTTTCTTCAGTCCCTATTCTCTTCTGAATTTCTTCTGAATTTCTCTGAGCATATGTCTTGGTCAGACTGCACCTTCTCTTTTATAATAGCCATACATTCAGTTGAAAAAGAACTGAGTTTGGAGTGGAAAAGTGTTAGGTCCTGAAATTTGTGTGTCCTTGGGCATATTATCTTAATAAATAGTTGGGATTCCATGCCTTAAGTAAGGAAAATGTCTATCCTAAAATGCTACAGTGGAAAAACTTGCAATGGTTAGCATTTGCCAGTACTGTGAATTCTTGACTCATATTAGTGAGACAAACTAGCTCTCTCACTGTGATATTGAACAAATTGCATTATTTCTTCCATTCTTCAGTTTTCTTATTTTTAAGTGAGCACGATAATATTATTTCATTCATATGACTTAATAATGTTATTTTGTTCATGACATTAAAATACCTTCTCAAAAAGCAGACCTTTGAAAACATTTCCAACAGATTAAACAACTAAGAAAATCTAGCACAAAAACCTTGAGGCTCAATTTGTTTCTATACCACCAGGAGGCAATGTTTGCCTAGATGGAAATGTCTGTTCAGAAAATTTCTGTGTCACTCTTAGGAGCTTCTTTTTGTCTTCTGGCACACTGAGTGCTTATTCTGAGCAGGATAGACACCAGAGTGTTGGTGACAGAGTATATGCTGTCATTGTTAAGACAGCATCTCTTAGCATTAGTTTCTAGGTTGTGCCTAAACAAGGAATTCTTGGACGTGAGATTCTCCCATTAGAGAGACTCACATCCCTTCTTCTGAGAGAGGTCTTCCAGACTAGCACTCTCGGCCTCCCTGCTGAATAGTCATGCTCTCAGTGACCCTCCTCCTGGTCGGAATGCCTTTCACCTTGAGTAAGTAATGATGTGTTCCCTGTTCCTGTCTCTCCAAAGGAATGAAACTGAAGAGGGACACTGTCACTACAGGTGGGTCTGTCCTGGTCTCACTGATGCAGACTTGATGTTGCAGGAGGAAGTGGAGCCCAGTCAGTGGCCCAGCCTGACCGCCATGTCACTGTCTCTGAAGGACACCCTCTGCTGCTGAAGTGCAACTATACCTATGGTGCAACACCTTCTCTCTTCTGGTATATCCAGCGACCCGGCCAAGGCCTTGAGTTTCTCCTCAAATATGTAGCAGGTTCATCCCTGGTTACAAGAAGCAGAGGTTTCAAGGCTGAGTTTAAGAAGAGTGAAACCTCCTTTCACCTGCAGAAATCCCCAGCCCAATGGAGCGATGAGGCCATGTACTTCTGTGCTCTGAGTGACACAGTGCCTGAGACTGCAGGGGGAGCCGAACACAAACCTCTAAAAATACAGGGCTTTCTGTAAGGCAAGGGCGAAACCTGACCTGTTTTAGCAAGATCTCTGATGTGATGAAAGTGAGCAGGTGGAGCAGCAGAGACATGGGAAATGTTAGACTCCTGAAAAGAAATAGAATTTCTTTAAGTTCTTTCTTTCACTACTGAGTCACGTCAGACAAGACACAGAACAGAGAAACTCACATGGATGTTCCTTGTATGAGTAAAGACACTGCATTCTAGGTCAGCACACTAATTTTATGTAACAGACACTGAACTCCTGATCTTTCCCCACTCACATCCATGGTGCTTTTTCTACTACTGTTTGTTTAGCAGCTCCATTCGGATCTCTAGCTACATAATCTCAGTATTATTTTTGACTCATTTTTTTCCCTTACTACTAACATCTAATCCATCATATTATCCAGTAGCCCTTACCTTCCAAGTGAACCCATGATCTAGCTACTTCTACATCGGGGTCAAACTCTGGTAGCCTTCTAAATGATCGCTGTGCTTGTGCCCCAATGCTCTATTCTTAATACAGCAGGGCTTGAACTACCAGTGAGGTCACTCCCCTCATAAAATTCTTGCAACAGCTTCCTATTTCTCTCAGAATAAAACCAAAGTCTGTACAATGGCCGGTGAACCATGCCGTCTCCCATTACACTTTTAAAAAGCTGACAGAAACAAACAAACATCTACAATGAGTTCTGTAAGTAGTGAAAATACAATAATTATAATATAATTAAGAAATTTTCAAATGAAGGGAAATTGAGAAAATTCATTGTGAGCAGACTTGTTCTAAAAGAAGTAAAAAGGAAGTTTGTTTAAGCTGAAGGGAAATGATATCAGAGGAAAAATCACAACTTCAAGAATAAAGGAAGAAGGACTGGGGATATAGCTCAGTGGCATAAGAGCCACCCTAGCAAGCAAAAGGTCCTGAGTTTGATACCCAGTACCAAAAAAAAAAAAGTACAAGAATAAAGGAAGAACAACATAAATAATAAATATAAAATATGAGAGATTAATTCTTTTTTTAAAAAAGCTTTATTGAGGTAGAATTGTTGTACAAAAAGTACTTGTATTTGATAGATACAACTTGACGATCTTGGAATATGTATTTACCCTTGTAACCACCACTACAATCAAAGAAATGGACAATGTCTATCACCTCTATCCACTTCTTGTGTTTCTTTCCTTTTTTTTCTTTTTGTTTTGTTTTGTTTTTGGTGCTACCGTTGTAAGGACACTTAATCTGCTATCTTTTTTAACAACTTTTTAAGTGCTGTACTTGACTTATTTATTTATTTACTCGACTTATTTAAAATGCATACAAATATTAAAATCAATGGGTATAATATTGCCTGATGAGGTTGTCAGAATCTGAGTATGGAAGGCAATTGACAAATACAACACAAAAGGGCGAGGGAAAATAACCTACCTGGTTTCATTTATTTTTCTTGAAGTAAATAATACTAAATAGAACATGAAATGTTATATTGTAGGTACAATGTAATCTTTAGAAAAGTCATTAAAGACATAACATAGAAAGAAGTACTTACATGTACTAATTTAAAAAAAAAAGAGGGTAAATGAAGAAAAATTTTGGTGGAAAAATGGAAAGAGAAGAAACAAGAGTCAGTGAGGAAGTATTAGAAGAATATGCAGTTATACTTTTAAAAAGGTCACTGGATTTTTATTTGCATGATGACACACGTTAATTATTGAAAAATAAAATCACCTATATTCTGCCATCCAATAAAAACCTATGTTAAACCTTTTTGCTATGTGCAGGTCATTTTATGAACAAAAGTGTTCAATTCTGTTACTGTAACCCATTTTGTTATCTTCCACAGACTAGCATAAGCCCTCTGGTTCTATACAGAGAGCCAAAAATACACATTGGAAAAATGCAGTCTCTTTAACAAATCCTGCTGGAAAACTGGATATCCACTTGTAGGAGACTGAAACTCTGTCTCTCAGCTGTACAAAGGTCAAAGACCTAGGCATCTAGGTCTCAAACTTTCAAAGTGCTAACAGAAAACATAGGGCAAACACTTGAAGCCAAAAGCACGACAGTGACTTCCTGAATAAGATGCTAACAGCGCTGAAAATAATAGCAAGAATCAACAAATAGGACAAAATCACATTTAAAATTTCTGCACAGTAAGCTAACAGAGTGAAGGTACCACCTGCAGAATGGAAGGAAATCATTACCAGCTATTCTTCCAACACAGGATTTTTATCTAGAATGTATAAAGAACTCAAGAGTTTAACATAAAAATATAGTTTCATCAATAAATGAAAAAAAGAATTCAACAGATACCTCTCAAATGCAGAAATACAAATGGCCAATAGGAACATAAAAAAATGTTCAACATCTTTGACTAATACAGAAATGTAAATTGAAAATAAGGATATTTCACCTCATTGCAATCAGTATGTCTATCGTCAAGAATACAAATCGCAACAAATGCTGGTGAAGATGCATGGTTCTTGCTAAGAATATAAATTAATAGAGCCACTATGGAAATCAGTATGGAGGTTCCTCCAAACAATAAAAATAGAACTACCACTGGATCCAGCAATACTACTCCCTCGTATAAGCCTGAATGAAGTAAAGTCAGCATACTGTAAGGATATGCGCATACCCATATTGATTTCAGCACAGTTCACAGCAGTCAAGATATGGAACCAGCATAAGTCCCTATCAACAGATGACAAAAGAAAATGTGATATTATATATACAATGGAGCATTACTCCATCCTAAGGAAGAATGAAATTCTGTCATTTTTCAGGAAAATTGGTGAACTGGAGACCACTGTTTTGAGTGGAATAAGCCAGATACAGAAAGACAAGTGTCAAATATTCTAATATGTAGAATCTTTAAAAATAACAAGAAAGTAGAAGAGAATTTATTTTTATTAGTCAAGAGGAAGGGAATAATAGGGAGGGGTGTGAAGGCCACTAATAAGGGGTATGGAAACGAGCACAGAATATAATATATATTAGAACTCCCCAAAATGTAAAACTTGTGAGGAGAGGCAATGAGTGAAGGAGGAATTAAAATGATTATATGTGCATGTATGAATCTTTCAAAATGAACCCATTAATGAGTATCATCAATAAAAAAGAGTGGAAGAAACAAAAAACAACTCTCTTCTCAAAAATATTTATTTATTTATTACTGTCAAATTGCAGAATAATAGAACAGTCATTAACAGTTATCAAAAGTTGGCTCCATTAGACATTGCCAATAGATTCATCCTCACCATTTTTGAAAACACTTTTATTTCTCCTATTGGATTGTCTTGTGTATTTCTTGAAAATTAATTGAACATATATGTATATCTGAATCTATTTTTGTAATACATCTTTTTCTACTTTGGTGCAATACCTGTTTAATTTACAACTCTTATTTTCACCAATATTAAACTCTTTGGAGTACTGTACTTTACAATAAGTTTGTAGGTTGAATTCTCCAATGTTGCTCATTTTGGATTATTTGAACATCTTTTTTTTTCCAT
>RJWT010043779.1:0-11911 GCA_004365215.1 Cuniculus paca
CACAGATCGCTGACATTGCTTGTCCTGTAGGCCTCTATTTTTTGCATTATTTTTTAGACACTCCTGAACGTGCCCAAGTCCTTGGAAGGGAGTTGGCACTGTTAACACCTCAGAAGACTAAAGAGTCAAAGCCTCTGTGACTGCCTGGCTTAGACTTTGTCTGGGACCCATCAGGAAGCCATTCCTGCTCAATGAGGCCTTCGGGAGCCATCTGGCAGGGCCACACCCGTGCCAGCACCATGATGGTGACATATTAGTGTGCCGGGCAAGCATCCATCAGGAGAAGGATCTGCACAGACTGAGAAACAGCTCTCCTTTCTTCTTCTTGTTAATAAGGGGGAAACATTTAGACTCTTCCTAGGCATTCCCCACAGAGGCATTACAAGACCTCCTTAATGCCAGCTGACAAGGCTCTCTGAGACTGACAGGAATCCAGGGCCTTTCTTTTCTGTTCTTTAAGAGCAGAGACATTTTCTGCCCATTATCACCCTGTTTTACTGACAGGCATCTGTCAGTTAGACATTAAAACAGAGTAATAATGGGAAGATAATATGCTGGCTCTGTCCACACACTTCAAGAGGGAAGCACTTATGAATAACGTGTATTTTGGGAAACCTAGACACTCATGTGCATCTCTGCATTTCTATCTGGTTTAAAACTGAGTGTAGACTAGTGAAGCAAGGAAAGGGGGAATGATGGAGGGGGAGGATCAGAGGAGATTCCTAACTGGCCCCAGAGACTCACTGCAGAAGGAGGGGAAAGGTTAGAAGAATGTGCCAAGAAGCCCAGACGGCATGGTAGCACCTTTTTTTCTGGCCTTACTGGAACTTCCTGAGAAGTAGAGGACCAAGAACCGGAAGGAAACATCCTCCATGATCGCAAGTGGAGGACATGGATGCGCTCTGAAAAAGCACAAATGCTTCCTTTGGAAACAGAGATGAGAGAGAAGCGCAGACTTCACAGACTCACCAAAGCAATTCAGGTCCTACCGAGAATCCTTCTAGTGAATGATTCTCTGTTGGAAACTAATATTGTACTTAGATATTTGGGTCTCCAGTCATATTTTCAAGTCCTGACTTCCTTACTAATGTAAACAAAAGCATAGCCTACACACACACACACACACACACACACACACACACACACACAGGCCTTATATAAGATCATGTTTACGCTAACTTATCAAAGACTTTGACCACCCTATGGGTGAGCACAGAGTCTGGGAATTCACTGAATAATTCATATTGCACTGTTCTAATGTAAGCAAATGAGAGGAAAGTAGGTATGACTGTACTGGATGAAGATACTGAAGCTGACTGGGAAAAAGGCAGAAATCACTGTACTCATCAGCAAGAAATATCACAATTTTCCTTTTCAAAAACAAAGTGTGAGCCAGTTATGGTGGTGCATGTACTCAGGAGGCTGAGGCAGGAGGATCACAGCAAGTTTGAGGGCAGCCTGGGCTACAAAATGAGTTCAATGCAGCCCAAACTGCACAGTGAAACCCTGTCTTAAAAAGACAAAAAACAAACAAAAACAACAACAAAAAAACTCCAACCAAACCAAATCAAAACAAAACAAAAAAACCCCTGAAAACAAAAACCCACACACACAAAAACAATGAAAGGAGTAGCCAGACATGGTGATGCACACCTATAATCCCAGCACTCTGGAGTGTTACGGTTTGTATATAAGTGGCCCCCTCAAGCCTCATGGAGTCATGGAAGGGGCTGAATCTAGTGTTTGTGATTGATTTATTGCCTAGCACTGGGATTGGCACTGTGAGTTCTGCACCCGCCCAGGGGTGGAAGGAGGCGGGTTCTCCCTCTTTTGTGCCATCAGCTCTTGCCGCTGGCAGCCGCCATGAACAGCTGCGCCCTTGGCTATGCTACCCTGCTTTGGAGCCAGCTGAGTATGGACTGAAACCCCCAAAACTGTAAGAAATAAACCTCTCCTTACTTCACTTTGGGCATCAGGTATTTTGTCTCAACAACGACAGAAAAGTAACCAAGACAGGGAGGCTGAGGCAGGAGGATCACCAAGTTTGAGCCCAGTCTGGGAAACAGTGATTTAGCCAGACCCTCGTAAAATAAAAATAAAAAGGGTAAGGGTTGTCGCTCAGTGTGAAAGCCCTTGGCTCAATACCCAGTACTGCAAAAAACAAACAAACAAACAGCAAAAATCCCTAAGTGGTGCAAGGTTATTTTGTACAATGATCCAGCATTGGAGTTAACCGCTTGGTTTAGTTCTCTTAGATTTTCCATCTATCAGTTATGTCTCCTCTAGCTATACATGGATAGTTCGAGGGCAGCCTGGGCTACAAAATGAGTTCAGTGCAGCCCAAACTGCATACCTGAGTATACATGGACACACGGGATACATGGATAAGCATCTCCTGTTTGACCATTATGTGAAATAATGTCTATGAGGAGAGCGGGCGCACACAGCAACCCTGCTGGGTATAATTATACCGCTAGGGCCACAGCAAGCTCAGTGCTTTCAGTGTTTCTGTTCAAGCCAATGAACATTTCTTATAACACTGACACTAATACGGGAGATAACACAGTACTTTGAGAGACAGACTGGAGGAGCAGGAAACAGATGCTTAGCAATCAGACAGATCAGGTCTGCCAGCAGTTACAGGGTTCAATCTTGAGTAAGGTACTACACATCAATCTACCCATCTCTGAATAAGGAGAAAGTAACTTCTTCATAGCCATGTGTAATCACCCCACAAAGTATTTATAATGCCTTGGTGCTGGCTGAGTGGTAGCTCTCATTATTAGAATATTACATAAGGCTCGGGAGGACAGAGGTGGGCCTGAAAAATCCTGCCATTTGATGGATGGTATGAGCTGGGCTGGGGAGGATGGGCCAGAAATCACCAGGGAACACTGGGGTCAGACTGAGCACACATACCAGGGAGACAAGAAACCTGGAAAAATTGGTTGTTGCTGGAAGGGGAAGTGCCCAGAAAACATCACCTTAAATTACAGCATCAGTACAACACAGAAGAGCACCATCTCTTCATTTCCACCTTGCAGGGTAAATATGAGGCTCTGGGGAGCCAGAAGGGACATGGTAGCTCTTGCAGCTTTCCTCTCATTTTCCCTGAGTTTGATCAAGAGCCAGGCAGGCGCTGGTTTGTACCCAGAAGGAGGCAGCCACTCGGAAGCATTTCGTACAAATACAGAAGAATGAATGGTCCTGTTGTTTCTTGGAAGGGCTATGTCTTTGCACTTTCTTAACGGCAAAGGGGAGAATCAAACCGGGTTTATAAACTTCCACTTTCATCTGTTGGTTCCAACATTTTGGAAACCTGGTGCTTCCTCTACCTTGTTTAAACGTGCTTAACACAGAGCCTACTTAGAGTTTACAAGGTGCGTTAGGGAGAACTATGTGGTTTTAAAGACAAAACAAGGATATGATGAAGGGAAAATTTACAACTGTTGGATATCTGGGTCATAAGGATCTGAATGCTTGAAAGAGGCCAGAGTACACACATCATGATCTTTATGAAGTCCTACTTTCAAGGTGACATAAAGTACATGTCCTGTCTGCTAGAAGAGAGAACGCAACCTCAGCTAATCCATGATGACAGTGCATATGCATGCAAATGAGGCTGACTGATTTCTCCAGCTTAGTCTGTTCATAAACTGGACTCATTTCTTAGGTTTACAAACGATGATCGCTATGGTAAATTCAATAACAGAATTTTCTGCTGTAAACATGGCATTCTCTTCGGTATCTTTTTAGAGCCCTTAAGTGGTTTTGATGTACATGAAATTGAAAGCTGGGAAAATTAAAAATTACACAAACAATGAAGATGACTTCCTAGGTGAACTATCTATTACTGTGGGGGTTTTTGGATATTTTCATTAAGAAGAGTAAAAAGGCTATCTAAAGATACTTGTGTATCTACAAATGATTGTAAAGTCATTCTCTTTATTTCTTTCTAACTCCCATAAGCCTATTTTATTAGTTTCAAGGAATAAAGCTCCAATCTGCTTCAGTAAACTGCATTATTTTTTAAACTACAGAAACATTTGCAGTTTCTTTACATGAGCAATCTTCTCTAATGGCAATGCAGTCATTGGGAAGACTGTAACAAAAGACATGTTTCAAAGTACTTCCCTCCACCTGATAGCCCCTCTCTGCCTTCTTTTCTTACAGTATTAAAACCCATTGTTTTTTCATGGTGCATGGCATATAATGCGCATTTAAAATATTTGCTGACTTACTGAATTCACTATCTTGACATTAAATTCTGCAGCCAGATTAAGTCACACAATCATAGGGCTGATACAGACTTCCTACTAGAAAAATAAAACTTGTATCTAGTTTAACTTTGAAGAAGTTTAATGTCCTTCATTATTTGATGGTTACCTATTATTTTTCCTTTGAACTCTGAATAATCTTTATGTTCATTTCCAACTTGAAATCAAGGCACTTCCATCTAGAAGTCATTTAGGAGCATTAACAAGCAAGCTATGAATTTGAGCTCAACCTAATAATGGCTTGCAAGCATCTTTAAAACAAAGCATTTTTATTCCATTTCAATTCGTTATAGGCACATAGTCTCCTTATGGTGGCCTGGAGAATACTGTTGAAAAAAGTGAAAGAATGAATAAATGACAGAACACAAGGATAAAGGAGAAAAGCAATACACATTTTCTCATCAATTTAGGACAGTTTGTAAGGACAGAAAAGGGGAGATCATGCCTTAACTAAGACCTCCTTATCTCAGTTACCAGGGCACTCCCTGATGTGCTGTGGGGACAGTGTGAGGCTGGGCGAGCTGCATTTGTGGTGCCCTGATTCACATCGCATGGGTACATTTCCCCACTGGGGTAACCGGGTTGGTTAGATGTGGAATCTAACTTCTCCATAAGAAATACTATCAGTAACCGGCCTTTTAGGAGCTGGTTTTAGAATCTAACCACTACATAACTTAATTTCTATGTCTTGCAACATATCATGTTTGCACATAGAGGAAGACTTGCATTCTGGTTGTGAATGATGTGTAGTAGGGCAAAACCACCAGGGACAGCTACTGTTGTAAAGAACACAAATTTCGGTCATCATTTCCTATAGTCATCTATAGGGGTGGTTAGGACGGACAAGCAGGCAAAGGTGATACAGTAGTGCAGGTGCGACAGGTACGTTTACGTGTCTTGGTTAGACTACAGGGTACTTAGATACTTGGTCAAATATTATTCTAGGTGTTTCTGTGAGAGTGTTTTGGGATGAGGTCAACGCTTGACATTTAAATTGATAGACTGAGTGAAGCAGATTGCCATCACTAGCGTAGGAAGTCCTCCTCCAGCCAGCTGAAGACCTGAGCAGAACACAGAGGCTGAGCCTCCCCTGGCACAGGGGACACCCTCTGCTTGCCTGCCCTGGAGCTGGAACATCACGCTTACTTGCCTTTGAGCCCAAACCGGAACACTGGCTTGCTGGCCTGCAGGATAAGAACTATACCACTGGCTTCTTGGGATTTCAGCACGTCAACCTCAGACCTTGGGATCTGTCAGCCTCCTTAATTGTATAAACTGATTATATATATATATATATAATTGGTTCTGTTCTCTGGAGGAAGAGCAAGGAGTTGATAGTTTAAAAAGGTTTATATGTATGTGTGGCATCCACCATATAAAGCTATGTGAAAATAGCAGCGTATGCCACTATTTATACTTATAATTTCAACTATAATCTACCAAAGAGAAAAAGAGGGTATATCAAGAGGTGAACAGTGGTTTTTCCCTAGATAATAAGAGATTCTTATTTCTCTTTCATTGTTTATGCTTTTTGCATTTTCCAAATTTTCTAAAATAAAATATCTTTTTATTATATTTGGAAAAAAGATTGAACAAATAACATTTAATAATCCTCAAGAGGAAAGCACATAAAACCTCTTCCTGAGAGCACAAACAATACAGAAATCAAACCAGAGTAAGCCCTCATCATAAATAATCCAACAAGCAACCAAAGGATTTCCTTTATTCCACAGGTGCAGGAAGGACATTAGAGCACCAGGGAAGACACTTAACAACCTCTTTCTCCGGCAGTCTGCCTCAGGGAGTGGCTGGGTGAATGAGAAGACCCCTAGGTCAGGCCCCAGAGGTCCCAAGTTCTTTGCTACTGACTGACCTTGGGACCACCAGAGCATGATGTACTCTTCCTCCATTTCAGGTCTCATCAGGAATCCATGAGAACTAAGTCAGTCTCTGAGCCACAGGGAGTGCTGGCAGAATACAATGACATGGTAAATTCGCCGGTACTCCCCAGTACTACAGAGCACTTCTGCCACGTGGCACACAGTCATCGGTGGTCACCACCAGGTTCAGGTCTGAACTCTCCAGCGGCCCCACCCCTCCCCTTGGAGGCAGCCACACATGTCCATGGTGGACAGGCAAAATGACCCAGACAATACTGTCTCTCTTTTCTCCCCCATACAAATGCAATGTGCCAATATTAACATTTGGTTGGCTTCTCTCCTTTTTAACCAGAAATATGCCACTTTAAATTAAAAATCCATATACTTAACAGGAGTCATATTCTTGCTAGAGAAGACAAATCTATAAACAGGAGCTAGCTGCAATAATCTGCCAAGCTTCTATAAAGCACCATTTATCATTCCTGTTTGGAATTTATGCTTATAAATTGCCTGGCCAGCAACTGTATATTTAAACATGAGGCCTTATGAGAAGAGGTTGGGTATTATCACCTCTGTTTCACAATGAGAAAACAAAAGCAAAGATTTTATGATTTTCTCAGCACCCAAAAATTAGCAGAAGAACCTGATTAACTCTATTTCTGAGCCCAATTTCTGTGATATATATATATATATATATATATATATATATTTTTTTTTATTGGTTCTACAAAACCATATATGTTTATTGGTTGTACAATAAACATAACCTTATGCTAGGATTGATTTCAACCAGCAACCCTCAACATAAACACTATTATTATTATATATATGGTATTTATATATATATGCTATGAGGTTGAGGTGAGGAGTAGTAGGGGAAAAGAATTAAAAGAAGTAAAAAATTTTCCCCCACTTAGGTTACAGTTAACAGTTACAAACATATTCCCATAAAAATCCTCCCAAGTTTCCTAATCACTCTAGGTAGGAGTGCAGGCTTCAGGGAAATACAAGGTCTTTTGATAAAACTCAGATTTTGAAACAGGAAGAATCTGGGTATTTAACGCTTAGGTAAGACAGTGTGTAAAGGCTGCAGGATTTCATGATTAAATTTTTCCATGTATCACTGTAGTTGCTATCACTGACAGTGATACCTGCAGCTTTTCCCAGTCTACATTTTACTAACTTACAGGCCAATATAACATAATTCTCAGGTCTGCAGATGTGAGTCTGTGGATTTCTAACTTTGATATTTTTAAAGCTAAGAATTAACAGGACGGACTAAAAAGTAGAAAATAAATACAAAAATCTCTTAAAGCTAATCACTCTTCTTAGTATTCCTGAAGTTTCACACTGTGAATGCAGCTTCTCTTCCTATCTGTGAGTCATCACACATTTTCCCAGGCATCACAACTCATTTATTTCCAATCTTTTGCAATGATTTAATCCCCCTCCACCACTCCAACACTTTAAAACTAAGCAAGAAAGTTCTGGGAGCTGTCCTACTGAATTACAGAAAATTAGAATTTAGTTTGAGGGAAATAACTTCACATGTGCATTACAATGAAGAAAATGTAATATTTCCTCAATTTTGCAGAGACCAAAATAAATAATTTCCCTTACTTCTACAAAAACCATAGTGTGATCCCTTTTGGCGATTAAAGTCAGGTATCTGGGAAATGGAAGAGGGCGCCGAAGGTGTCCTTCCACTGAATGAAAATGAATCCCACGGATATATTCGCTGCTAAGGATGCAGATGGTTAGTTTTCTTAAAAAACCTTACGAAGGTTACCCAGGTTTCTCTCTTGTTGAATACTGTGTAATAACAGCACTTGTACAAAGTACTGTTTACACTGGCTCTACAATAAACATAACCTTATGCTAGGATTGATTTCAACCGGCAACCCTCAACTTAAACACTACTGTTATTATTTATTGATTGGCAACTCCATCCCCTTGGGTGTATCTTCCCTATACAAAAGGGCTGCAGTCACTACCTAAGCCACGTTTTCCTCTCTTCGTGCCTGTTTATTGGAACGGAAGGCTTCCCTAGACGGCATAAACTCTGGCCAAACAACTGAGAAGGGACTGGGATGAGGAAACACACTTACTACTCCCCTGGCTACTATCCACTCGTCAGGCCTTTCTCACTCTTCACCTGTTCGACATCAGCTGTGCTGGGTGATCAGACTTCACTAGGGTGCCTTTCGGGACATGGTAGACAGCTGATCTTAGCTAACAGGCCAAAAAGAGATAGGGATATGTTAGGGTATTAATAAATAAAGAGAAAAGTGTAATATCTTTGAAGAACTAGAAAGAATCATTGCTAGCACTTCAGAACTAATTAGCTGTAATTTTAACACCAGAGATTCTTCTGGATTAAAATACTTAGGTCCCAAACCACAGACCTAAGTAGAAAGGAAACCCAAATACTGTAGCTTCCTGGTAGTCATAGTAATGTTTTATAAATTGCTACAAATCAGTGAACACTGAACCATTGCTCCTGGTAGTAAAGCAACAGTTAGGTTCCTTCGAGTCCCTGGCCACATTTTCACCCACTGATTGACAAATAACCTTGTTTTATGTGGGTTTCCGGTTAAAGACGCCTCATTTAAAATATGCTGTTGATTCATTAACATTAAACTCATGGCCACCGGCACTGTGACTCACGGCTGAATGAAGCTTACTTAACACATGTACTTTCCTCACGAGGCGGCCAAGTCGTGCGCGGAGGAACACCGGACGTGCTGCACTTGGAGGCTACTTTAAATAGCAAGGTCACCAAGGAGAGCTCAAAATTGTGAAAAACGTGACACTAAACGGATCACAGAAAGAACGCTTTTTTTAACCTATTAGAGCTAAAACAAGAGCCCAGAGCACTGCCTTGTTTGGCCTCAGCTTGAATGCACATGAAGCCCAGAGCACTGCCTTGGTTGACTCAAATGTTTTTTAGCTACTCTGGGAATATCCGTGAATGCCTGAGAAATTGTTTCGAGTATTGATTTTGGAGTTATAAATACATTTTAGTGAGTAAGGGAATTTGCAAATATGGAATCCATGAATAATGAGAATTGACTCTATAATTCTACCTTTTATCCAACAGCAAATCAGGCCTTGTTTATCCCCTTTTCTCCTGAAATTCTCTCCTATTCTCTTTTTCTCTTAATAGCCTCAATCCTTTTCTTGCTAAGCCGTTAGAAATACTTTTTAAGGTAGGTATCTATGACAGTGAAATGTGACTATATATTATTTATTATTTTTAAAACATTTATTTATTTATTTTTAAGACAGGGTTTCACCATGTTCCCCAGACCAGCTTTGAATTTGTGATCTCCCCATTTCAGGCTCTGGTGGTAGCTGGAATTATAGGTATGCGTCACCATGTCCAGTTTCACTTATTTTTTAAGTAAATGGGAATTAGAAGTCTTGGTTTTCAAAAATTAATGAACATAATGTGGGTAATGTAAAATATAAAACCATAACTTAACAAAATGTCTCCATTTTACTGTTTTTAGAAAACAGGGAAAGTATTGAGTCCGAGTTATCAACGAAGAAACACACGAGTTGATTTTTATAACCCAGGTAAAAACTATAACTTACTGTAGTCTGCTTTTGGAAAGGTACGTTCAGAATTTGGTACAATGATGAACAATCGTTAAATACTACAGAAAAAGAAAGGTACTGAACAGGACATATAAAAAATATAGCCTGTTAAGCACTTTTGTGCACAAATGTATTTTAGTAGCTTTCTAACACTATGGGTAAGATTAGACGTTCAAACCTATTTCTTAAAAGTTGTTGTCTTCTCTAACCTGTGGAAGAAAATCTTGACACCATCCATGTAATAAGGAGGTGTAATAACTGAAAAAAAAAAGATGAGAAAACTCTCGCTTGTTAGAAACAGTTTTCAGAATTGTGCTTGGGTTTTCAAAACTTAAGCCAAAGTATGTGTTATACGTGTTAATAGTGCCGCCCCATGAATAGAACCTGAATAAGGCAGGGGCTGACTTGTATCTAGGTCTAAGACATTAAATTAAGATTCTGGCAGAGTGACTGTTGACACTTGGTTCTGACCCTAGGAAAGCATATTCATTCATTCATTCATTCATTCATTCATTCATTCATTCATTCATTCATAGGAGAAAGCACCACAGAAATGCCTAGGGCCCCTCTGTTGGTAGAGCTGCCAGCAGGTACCCTGACTCCACTGCTATCATTTTTCACCCAAAACAGACATGCCAGAACTCAGCTTGGGAGAGAAGCCTTGGAAAGAAGCCAGAATCCGGTTCTGTAATGCACCCGCATACCGTGAGAGCACCTCAGAGCTAATAACCTGTTGCCCTGAGGAACCCTGTGCAGTCCGTTACTGTGTCCGGTTTATACAATGGTGGTGCTGAGACTCGAGAGACCATCTTCCTGCCTACTGCTTCCCACCTAAAATTAATTTCACATGCTCATCCCAGCTCTCTTAGAGCCTGAGAGGAGGCCCTCTTGCATATTTTGAGCTATTTAATCATACTGTAGCTTTGAACAATCATATCACAACACTGTTTCGATCACTGCTCACATGGTTTAAGTAGCAATAAAAACCTTAAAAGCCCTAGTATGGCCAGTGTCGCATCCACTCATTAAATTTTAACTCTTCAGGAGAGCTGTCTATCAGTTATGCTAGGCAGGAATCAGTAAACCTTTTTTTGATAACAGGACAAATAGTGGACATTTTAGACCTTGCAGGCTACACAGTACCTGTCACAACTACTCAGCTCTGCCGCTGTAGTATGGAAAAAACTACAGGCATGAAACACATGAGGATACTTGTATTTTGATAAAATTTTAATTTTGAACACTGAAATTTAAATTTCACGCAATTTTATTTTTTGTCTTTTTGAGACAGGGTCTCGCTATGCAGTTCAGGCTGGCCTTGAGCTCACTATGTAGTCCAGGCTGGTCTCGAACTCCCAACAATTCTCCTGCCTCAGCCTCCCTAGTGCTGGGATTACAGGTCTGTGCCACCATGCCTGACTTTCATGAAATTTTTAATTACGTGAAAATATCAA
This sequence comes from Cuniculus paca, assembly GCA_004365215.1. Taxonomy (NCBI): domain Eukaryota; kingdom Metazoa; phylum Chordata; class Mammalia; order Rodentia; family Cuniculidae; genus Cuniculus; species Cuniculus paca. The sequence goes on from RJWT010043779.1 coordinate 11,212, forward strand.
TCTTTGTTTTAGTTTCTTAAAAAAAATTTAGAAATGTAAAAACTTTATGCTAGTGTGACAAAGCAGATCTATCCTACTTATAGGAATTCCCTTATAGGAATTTACCATTTAAAGCACTGAACACTGATGTAAACACTACAAATAAAATAGAGAAATAACTATATACCTGACATGGTAAGATAATGGTTAGGGTAAGCCATTTATATTAGATGTTTAATGTTTGCAAGTTTTCACTGATGACTGTAGTTTGCAAGCCTGTTTTAGACCATTTAAAGCCACTGGTGAATCCAAATGAGGAAGGGTAATCATCAGTGCTTTTAATGAGAAAAACCCACGTGGTTATCAGCTCACATTCTAACACAACTACTATCTGGGGGAAGTTTTCTGACACCTGTTTTGAAACTTCTTTAGAAATAACCCTTATTACAACATTCCCAAACGCTCAATAGCATCATAGCTCTACTGTATTGACAGCACCACATTGTCGGTACAGAATTTTTTCCTGGGATTTACAGAATCCTAACGTGCCTCAGTGTCTTACTGAGAGAAAAACCAGAAAGTATTAAAGGTTATAAAAATAATATTGAGTACTCACTATATGACAAGCACTGCTGCAAGTATACATCCTGCACGATCTCGTTTAATTCTTATAATGACCCTCCGAGACGGAAAGTAATTTTTAAAATTGTTTTCACTGTAT
>RJWT010043780.1:0-11875 GCA_004365215.1 Cuniculus paca
CACATGGCTGCTGCTTGAGAAGTTTCTTACAAAATTGGGAATGATGGTTTTTATCTCAACTCAATCAACCCATCATTGTTTAGCTTGCAGGTGCCAAGGATCCTTTCCAGTCCACAGTAAGAACTCACACAAACTCAAGGTCTAGTCAACTGCAGGCTCTCAGCACTCTAGGTTTACTTCTCTTTAGAGTGTGGATGATTCAGATTGGTGGTGTTGTCAAGTGATTCTGATGGTGTACACCTTCCTGGCTTCCTCAGCCTTGGCTTTTTAAAATGAAATTTAGGCCAGTAGTTGTCTTACTCTAACTGTTTGCTAGTTTTTTACTCTCCCTAGCAATTGGTGATTCTTCAGTGATTGAAAAAGCATTCACTATTTCCTAAGGGAGGTCACTCATGTCAATATTCCAAGGACTTTGGATTAGAAAGAGCTGCAATATGCAAAGTCAACAAGTATCTCCCCTTGATAGTCTCCCAATTATTCCTGCTTCTATTTTGTACTCTGCTCAAACAGGTGTAAGAGTGGCCCATTTTACATGTGATACCTAAACAACACTAACATCACCTTTTCCTTAGCATAGTGATACATAAAACAAACAGCCCTTACACATGAATTGTGCAAACTGTTAAGTACCTGGAACATTAAAAAAATTCAAAGAAAAGAAGCAAACATCAAAACCAAGCAAAAACAAACAAAACCCACCATCAAATCACCACAAGGATTTTTTTCACTACAAATATTCCAGCAGGCTCATTTTGTACTGAAAGATAATTTTGGCAAACTTTCCTTTTAATTTCCTAAGTTGACCAAAAACATTGAGAGTCCAAGCATAGAGATTAATAGAGCCAAAGAAAGAGAGTCATTTGTGGGTAGCAAATTATACTGAATTAGTTGCTTTACTTTGTGCAAGCAAAAATAAAGTTCCCTCAGTAGGCAAGACCACTAGGGAAAATATGTTTTTAAAAGGGACTTTTTTCCCAAATCAGAGGAGTAAAATCAAATGCAGTATTTGTTGGAGAAATAATTAGTTATAGTAAACACAGAATATCCTACACAATTGCTTTACCTAAGAATGACTATTTAGATATTGAATGTTCATTTGTTACAATCATTAAACCATGAACCATAGAAATATCAATAGTGGATGACATACATTAAATAGAGTTCAAGAGGTTAATTTTCATTTGATTTTTAGCAATAAAGTTCATACAACTATAGGTGAAAATTTTTCATTATAACACCAGATTTTAAAATGAATCTTTGACCCTTATAATTGTTCTCAGGATCATGCTGATAGCTAAATTTTACTGAAGAGCCTATGGGCCAGTATCTTTATATCATCCCATGTAAGCCTCAGTTTAAAAATAAGTGTAATGATCTTTGTATTTTGTAGATATAGAGACAGGAGCTTTATAAAGGTAAGCAAATTAGTCAAGGTCATACAGTCAGTAAGCCTCTTGCGGTCATGATGGGACAATGCAAGCTTTGTAGAGGTGGCTGGGTCTAGAGTGTGTGATGCTGGGGTTAAGGATGTATAATCAGTTCATTGATTGATTTGTCACTGTCCTAATCCTAGCAGGCTAGATAGAGTATCAAAAAGGCAGAAAGGCCCTGTCAAGGTTGGTTGTTGATTTTGCTGACTTCTCCTGCTATGGACTATTCTCCTTTTCAAAGCTACCGTGTCCTGGAGCCAGATGATTTTGGTCTGAAATCTTTACAAACTATGAGTTAAATAAAGCTTTCCTTCCTTAACTTTGGGCTTTGGGTATTTAATAACTAAGTCAGGCACTGTATCTGCTGTGAAGTGCTTGTGTTTTAGTTCTGTCTCCCACAGGACTAGCTGTATGACTCTGGATAAATTTCTTCTCTTAATTTTTTCCCTTTTAAAACAAGATGCTTGATCCATGATTTAATGTTACTATAGTCCCTAACTGCAAGTATATAGACATAGACATAGATATAGACATAGACATAGATATAGAGAGATATAATTTTTTTAATGACAGCAAATGTGGTTGACAAGAAGTTAAATACTATGTCAATGCAATTTTAACCAAAAAGGGATATTTTGTATTTTATCTCAGTTTAACTCTTGCTGCTCATGAAACGATTGTTAAAATACGAATTTATTTGATAACCCTCATTCAATTGTTGAATTCAATAAACATTTTTGAGTTCTTGTGATATGGTGGGATCTGTGTCAGATAACGGGATAGAGATAAATCATATATAATCAAATATAATTATTCCTCTGGAGAATATAGAGGATGAACTGATTAAGAATTGGATAGGAGAGTCCAGAGAAACCTACCGAGATGTCATGCTTCTGGCTGAGTTTTTAAAGATTATATGAAACTCCCTAGGAGAGGGCATACTGGTATCTTGGGTAAAAGAGGACAGATGCAAACACAGAATGCACCCTCTTGTTTGTGCATAATTCTCTAAACAGCTTGATGTCAGCAAAAATATGAAGTGTAAAGTGTGCAAACACAGAAGGTTGCTGATGGAGTGGCAAGTAGAGAAGGACTGTGAAAAATGAGGCAGAGATGTGGTTGGTTATAAAATGTCAGTGGTCAGGAAGATGCTAATGTGCAAGGCGTGATGAGTCTGAGATTAGGAAACTACAACATAGGAAACATACAAGCTTCCTAAGGTGGCTCTAACAAAGTACCAGAGGTGAGTGACTTAGCCTTGGAGAAAATTCATTTCCTCACAGTTCTGGAGGCTAGCTATGGAAGATTAAGGTGTTGATGGGGTTGGTTTCTTCTAAGCCCTTGGCTTGCAGGAGGCCTTCATCTCTATTATTTTCATATGGTCTCTCTGTGACTATGTTCTGACTTCTTCTTTCAAAAGTAAGTCATACTAGCTTATGGCCCACCCTAATGACATCACTTTAACTTAATTACCGCTATAAAGGTCCTGTGTCCAAATATAGTAACATGCTGAAATATTGAAGGTTAGGCCTTCAACATATGAATTTGATAGGAAGGTGTGATTCAGTTTGTAACAGGGAAACTAATTCATTCAAATTTACTAGAACATAGATCTTTGTGGCTAGTCCATACCATCTGGAAGCTTAATAATTGTCTGATAAAAGAGATGTACCTTTACCTTCTTTCAAAAATTCCTTCATTCAACTTCTACTAAAAAGTCTTCCCTGATTAAGTGAAAGCCCCAGTGACTAGTTTTATACAACTCTAATTTCTAGACTCATATTACAACATTATAGGAGGTATGAGTTTAAATAATTGTCCAAATCTCTTTTCTTTCAAGGCCCCACTCAAATGTGGCTTCCTTTGTAAATGTATTCAGGTGTCCCAGACAGAGAACCATTTTTCCTTCTCTGAACTATGATACTGTTTGTGCCTTTTAACTCATTTAGGTTACTGTGCCTCTGTAGCTCTTGAATAAGCATAAAAACACCTCTATCTTGTGCCTCTCATCTCCTGGAGGCCAGGTTTTAAGTTTTTGCCCCATATTATTCTACATATAGTACACATTTAGTGCATGATGAGCATAGCACATGACTAATTCTTTATAGGACTTCGAGAGCTTGATATCCTGGGATTGCCTTTCTAGCCTTATTGCTTCCTTCTCATTTTGTTAGGTTCAGATAACACTGGTCCTTCCTGGAGTATTCAGTCCCAGAGAAGCAACCACAGTACTTACATTATGCTAAGCATGGAGTGGCAGAGCCTAAAGAAAGATTATCCAATTCAGGAGACACCTTCCACAAGTCTATCCTTTGAGAAAACTAATGTAATGTAAAATCTAATGTAAGCAAAAGTAAGGCAGACAGAAAGAACAGTTTTACCAAGTCTCAACAGTTTTCTACAGATATCACAGTGGATGTTGTTCTTTGACAAAACAAAAAACAAAACTAAAAGAAACACAGAACCCTGCATCCTTGCTGTTTCTTCTGAGTCATAGTGATTTCCAATCTGTGGGGGAAGGACTCCTGTAGGGGAAGGAGTGTGGGAAAGAAAATTCTCCCGAAGGTCGCTGTGATCAGTATGCTTACCAAGTAATGCTGTCTGCATGTCAGAGTAAATAGAAGAGAGGTGACTCCTACCCATGTGCATAGACATTTGTCAGTGTGCACACAAAGGTACTGTTAGGGTTAAGAACACTAAGATTCCTCTAAAAACCCTTTCTCAATCATTAGTGGAGTTTTTTCATTATAGTAATTCAAGTTACTGAATTACTTGATACTGATTGTCAATGTTCTGAAGAGTTCTTGAAAAATTTTGAAGTTAAAAAAGGGTCCCTTGTATGAAATGTTTGGGACTGGCTACTCTTGATATAAATGCTTGTTGTATATGCAAAAATGGAAGTTTCTGCTCCAGGAGTTTTTCAAATTGCAGCTTTTGAGACCTTTAAGGCTTTGTTTCAGTTATTGTGGTCATTTTGATGACACTTTATTTTCAGTGTAATTCCCTAGAATGACTCTAAGGTAGAGCTTGGAACCAATGCTTTGTTTATCTTTCAGCCAGCAGGGAGAAACTCCAGGATTCCTCTACAGGACACATGAGGCCTAGTGCAGAGTGCAGACAAAACAGGATATTACTTTCTGATTTAGTTACACTCACAAATTTCCCAATGGGCTCTCAGGTTGCTTCTCCTAAATAATCTGCATGGCAAAGTGGTCCCAGACCTACCCTGCAACCCCTTTGCATATTAGCATGAGGGGGTGTTGCCAAAAACAAGTAATTCCAAAAGAAGAGGATTTAACAAAAATTAGAGAAGATATGGGAAGGAGCAATGATGAAGGCATGTACTTATGGAAGGTATTTTGAACTTGGCTATGGAAGGTATGGAAGGGTATATGTTTGTAGATGCTTAGACCCAGACCTAAGAAAGAGAAACAAGTCACTTTGGGGTTTCAAATGCATTGTCAGAATGTTTGGCATCTCCCTTATCATTCTATCGAATTTACCATCTCCCTTACCACTGTTTTGCCTTATCACAGGCCTAAAGCAATGAAGCCAGTTAACCTTGGACTGAAAGCTCGGAAACCATGAACTAAAATAAGCCTCTCATTTTGAAACTGTTTATGTCGGGTGTTTTGGTCACAATGATAAAAAGCTGATTACCACACAAGGGTGAGGTATGATGTTAAGTAATTCAATACAGTGGCAAGGGAGATGCCAAAATTCAGTACAGTGTGTCCCCAGCTTATGATATTTCAACACATAAATTTTGACTTTTTGATTGTCTGAAAGTATTCAGTGGAGACCACACTTTAAATTTTGAATTTTAATTTTTTCCTGGGCTAGTGATGTGTGGTATGATACTCTCTCACGAAGCCAGACAGTGGTAGCAAGGCACAGCTCACAGCCACACAATCACAAGGGAAATAACTAATGCTGTACAGTGTGTGATATGCCCATGTTTTTTTGAATATAGTATTCAATAAATTCTGTGAGATACTCACCACTTTATTATAAAATATGCTTTGTCTTAAATAATTGCCCAACTTTAAGTGTTCTGAACACATATAAAGGGAAATGCTTGACACATAGTAAGTAGTCAATAAATTCTAGGTGTTATCATTAGCCAATTAGTCCCTCCATCCTGATTCCCATATGATTTTATATTTATCGCAGCACCCAAGTACTACTGTCATTGTTTCCATGGTTTTCTCCCTCACTCACCTATGCCCAGCATAGGACCTGACACAAAGTTTAAGTGAGTAAAATTTACACACAGATGCCTGGAAGTGCCATAGGAAGTCAGGAAGATGAGTGCTAACAAAACACTGATGGAAGGGCATGGAGCATGGAGATCCTACTGTCCCTTCCCTAGAAGGGAAGGCATCTACTCTAGGCTAGGCAATTTCTCTGAGGCAGCAAGATTTAGATTTTAAAAAGAAAAGTTATAAATTTAAATTTTTGTGTGAACTCTAAATTTTTAAATCTTGGCAGCTAATATGAATTTTTAATCCATTGTGTGGTCCAAGAGCAACATATTTGAAGGCTGCCAGTTTTCATCTGGGTAGAGAATGGAGGTGGCAGATGAGCGCTGGCTGGCTTCCTGGCAATACCCTGCTTCTCCCAAGCCAGGGTAACCCCTGGAGGGCTTTTAGCTTCCATTAGGGGTACAGCTGCTGTTCTTTCCACTTCACAGAGGACACTGCAGAGTGCCAGTGCTGGGTCTCCATGGAGTTGCTAATTGCTGTCAAACTGCCTGTGTTAGGGATCTGCCATCAGTGCTATTCAAAGTCGGGTGTAGGGCATGTCTCTAGTGGCCACGTCTCTCTGGAAGTTTGGACGATACCATTTCTGAGTAGGAAGGAAAAATAGCAGTGATCCCACCTTTAAATGGGATAAAGGGGACCAGGTTGTAGCTAGGGAAACTGGATTGCTACTAAGAGTACTTGAATTGTCTGACTGTAGGCCTTGATTGGTGTTTTCTCAGTAATTCTTTACAACAGTGCTTCATGGCATGTATTTTCATCCTTTTTTCCATTGTTGGGGATATTGAGCTTAATACAACACACAAATAAAAAGTGCAGAGCTGAAAATTTAAACACTGGTGGTCTCTGTACCCCCAGTGACCTCAATCTTCTTCATTCCTCCATGATGTCCCCTTCAGCAGAGCTGGGTTTAACATGTGGCGAATCATAAAGAAAAGTTTCTGGCTTTCTTTTCTGATCTATAAGGTTCATTAACTATGCTGGGACAGGGCAGCAATTCTCTGCCCTGATTTCCTGATTCCACAGTCCCAGCAGCTATAACAGCCAAGGAAGAGAGATCCAAACTTCTTGTGATAATGATGCTTGCTCAACTCTGTTCAGCTAAGAATTTTCCAAAATGTGATTGATTCTGAAACATATCCTGGGACATTATTCCACATTTCATTGAGAAATGTTCCCCTTCACCACAACATAGGAGATAAAGAAGTTTAAGAATCTCCTAAGCCAAGGAGAATACCGAAGAGTAATGAAGCTGACTCTTGGCTAGGAGAGGGACAAATTAGGGAATGCTTACCATAAAAGGTCAGGAGAGGAAGAACTGGATAGACTTCTCTCAACAGGACTTTAAACAGAATAACTTGGTAAGGTGTGAATATTTCTAGAATCAGAAGATAAACTACATTATCTCAGAATTCTTAAAAATAACCTGTTTTGCCATAATTTAAATAACCATGTTTGAAAAATACAGACTAAAAAAATAGTGATTGCAAAAGATTCCAAGCAAGTAAGGACCACTCAGCTTAGCTGTTTCTCTCATCTCATAAACTTGTTTTCTGCATACTGCCCTTTCCCTCTTAAATCTTCTAAACAGGTACATGAGTGGTTGTTGCTACAGCCAAAGAAACACGGGCCATGTGCTGACCCCAAATAGCTCCTCTAGGAAACATGTCTGATAAAATGGAATAGTGTTTGGGATTCCTAAGTGTCAGAGCAAGGCAAATTCCAGCTTCTACTTAACTTTGTGAGATGTCATAAGTAAAAATAAATATGCCAGCCTGGGCTCCCACCCCAATGCAAAGATTTCATAATCTGTTGTACTGTGGCAGGATTTTAGTTAGGGCAATTAAGCTGGGGTTTTTTGTCTCTGGCATTGCCTTGTCACAGGAGGGGTGAGTCAGAGCTGTGGCTGGAAGTGGGCTGGGATGTGAAACCCCTAGAGGAGAAGGGTGTATGTCCCTAGCACTACTGAGAAAGGGTTCCTGGCTTTGGGCTACAGTAAGCAAATCTTGTTAGTTAGCACTGACAAGCAATGAGTCATCCTTCCAGTTTGAATGAGGCTCATTATTTAATATGAGGTGCCAGAAAGCCAGTTGGCATAGTTGGAAATAAATATATCTGAGTGTTGTCAGCAGTGTCATCTCAAATCTCACTTTGCATCGTTTCAGCTTTCTAGCCCACTGTTGTCAGTAAGCACTATAAAATACAAGTCAGAAATTTGGCTCTTTGAGAGAAGAGATGGAGTTCACAGTGCCAGCTCTGCAGGACAAGGAGCTGTAGAGCCTGCATGAAAGCAAGTGGCCAGCAGCAAGCCTGGTCCTGGTCTGGAGCAGGCTTCAGAGGAGTGCTCAGGGTTACTCTTGAGCCGCATGTTTGAGGACTTGGATAAGGCTGGGTTGGAAATGGGGTTTGGTCACATACCATATTAATCTGGACAGGATTCTAACTTCACTTTTCACCTGAAAAACGAACAGAGTAATAATCTCTTATCATCTATTTGCCTTGAAGAATTATTAACAATGTACAAGAAAGTATACATCGTATGCCTGGCATAATAGGGGTCAAATGCTGATGACTGCCAATCTAAACATTTAAATACAACCTAAATTCACTCTTTATGGTCCAGTGAATACTTTTATGCTTGTCATTCTTTCTGTCCCACCTTGAATATGTTTGAAATTGATTTATGTATGTACATCTGTGTGTATGAAAAAGAAAAAACATTAGCCGGTGCCTACTGTATACTGTGTGGCACATATTAACACCATGTACATGAAACTCATATTACCTTTGCAACAACTTTATGGGATTTCAAAGATGATACAGCTGAAGCACAGAGGAAGATCAGTGATCTCTCTGCTCAAGTCACATGTCCTATGAGGGACTAAGCCAAGATGCATACGCTACAGCACTCCCCCAAAACTGTGTTAGTTCCCACTGTGCCATGGCCTCTTGCAAGATAACGACACATTCCTCTTTCTCTCCCTTTAATTCATTGCATTGGATTTTATAGATATAATATCATAAATATAAATATTTGAATAGATCTTATGATGCAATTGATTGACTTCTGGGCTTTCAGATAAACATGATACCCTTAATTTTCAGATGGCAAAACTGAGGCTCAAGGACAAAGTGTCCTGGGTTTCTGTGTAACCCCAGTTTATTATCTGTAAGCTCAGTGCTGTCCCATTTGTTCTTGGCCCAGTTAAAGTTACTTCCTGTTTATCCGTGTTAGACCTGAACTAGCATCCTGAATGCCTGTGTGCCTGTAAGATCAAATCATTTCCTATTTTATTTATGTGTGTATGTGTGTGCGCATATGCGTGTGTGCTATGTTTAATGCTTTTTTTTTTTTTTTGAGACGGTCTTGCTGCATAGTTCAGGCTGACCTTAAGTTCACTATGTAGTGTAGGCTGGCCTCGAACTCACAGCAATTCTCCTGCCTCTGGCACCTGAATGCTGGGATTGCAGGTGTGTGCCACCACGCCAGGCTAGGTGTGCAATTTTAAAAATGACTTTTTAAGAACAATTTTAGGTTTACAGAAGAATTAAGAGGAAAATACAAAGATATTCCATATACCCTCTTCCCTCACATAGGCATACCAACATCATTAACCAGAGTGATACACTTGTTATAATTAATAAACCTATATTGACACATCATGATCATCTGAAATCTAATTTACATTAGGATTTACTCTTGGTGCTGCACATACTATGGATTTGTATTGTAATCCTAATATCGAATATTGTAATGCCTTATAATAATTGTAATCCCTTATTTTGTCCTTGTGGTTCAGAAAATTGTATTTGTAATCCCATTGATACATTATTGGAATTCCAGCGAATTAATTCTAATCCACCACCTCCAGTGCAACCCACAGTGAGAATGAAGACACTAAGACATATTCATAGTTATGGGCAGTCAAGGGGTCCTGAGTCTGGTCCAAGTGAGGATTCATGGAACGAAGGCCCTGATCCAAGGCTTCCCCTAGAATTTATTATCTCATGAAGAAGAGAGTGACTCAAGGATGAGTGACAGTGAGGATGGTGGGAATTACATGAGCAAAGTGTGCAAAGCTGGGGTGGAGAGCAAGCACCTCTGCAATATGCAGGGAGAAGAACATGCAGAAAGATAAATCTGCATAACTCAATTGAGGTAGCATTTGAATACTTTAGGAGGCTGTTGCTTCCGTTTCTGATATTTAAACTTTTGTGCTCTGGGAAGTCATAGTCTTTGTTCTTGGGGCCTGAACCCAGTTGACATTCCTGGTGCTATTTGGCTCTGCTACCCCACGGTGCTCAGCTGGTTTTTAGGGAACATGATGGGAGGAAACAGGAAGTTGCTGGCTAGCCTCCAGGATTACCTATCAGTACCTTAGCTAACCTTATTTGCATTGCTTAGTGCCAGTTGAAGGGAGAAGGAAATAGCATAGCTAGTTCTGTACATATCAGTACATGGAGACAGAGTTTGGTTTAATTAATGCTGAAGCAATTGTTCTGTATTCAAGGGGAGTTGCCCAGGTCATCTTCTACATATTTGGACATACGTATGATATGTATCTACCATTATATAACAGAATATTTTCATTGCCTTAAAAATCCTCTGTGCTCTGCCAAGCCATCCCTGTCTTTTTATTCATGGTTGATAACCACTAATCATTTTACTGTCTCCATTGTTTTTCCTTTTCTGGAATGTCATATAGTTAGAACCATACACTGTGCATGTAACCTTTTCAGATTGGCTTCTTTCACTGAATAACTGGCACTTAAGGTTTCTCCATGTCTTTTGGCTTGACAGCTTATTTTCTTTAAGCACTGAATAATATTCTATTGTTTGGATGTACTTATTTATCCATTAACCTATTGAAGTTTGCTTCTAAGTTTTGGCACTTCCCAATAAAACTACTTGTACTTCTCTGTGAAGATTTTTGTATAGATGCAAGTCTTCAGCTCTTTTGGGTAAACACCAAGGGGTGTAATTGGTGGATTGAATGGTAAGAATGTGTTTAGTTTTGTAAGAAACCTTCACACTGTCTTCTGAAGTAGCTGTACAATTTTGTATTCCTGCCAGCAGTAAGACTTCCTGCTGCTCCATGTCTTCATTAGCATTTGATGTTGTGAATATTCTGAATGTTAGCCATTGCAAAGATATGTAGTAATATGTCCATGTTTTAACTTTCATTTCCTAATGAGATAAGGTGTGGAGCATCTTTTCACATGATTATTTATATATCTTCTTTGGCAAGGTATCTGCTAAAATCTGAGGCTCATTTAAACAACTTTAAGTCAAGTTGTTAGGTTTCTTATTGTTCATTTTTAGGAGTTTTTCGTCCATTTTGAAAAACAATCATTTTTCAGATATGTCTTCTGTAAATATTCTCCTGGTCTGTGGTTTGACTTCTCATTCCTCTTGCTGTATTCATTTGCAGAGCAGAAGGTTTTAATTTTAATGAAGTTTAGCTCATTTATTATTTCTTTTATAAAGTAAAAATAGCCAATAAGTATATGAAGAAATGTGCAAAACATCTCTTACCATTAGACAAATGCAAATTGAAATGACACGATTGCATTTTATCCCAGAAAGAATGATCATCTTCAAGACATTAAATAATAACAAATGCTAGTGCGGCTGTTAAGAAAAAGGAACCCCTCTACACTGTTGGTATGAGTATAAACTAGTACAATTACTTTGAAAATCAGTGTGGAGATTGCTCAAAAAGCTGAAACTAGGAATTCCATGTGACCTAGCTATGCCTTTCTAATTTATCTTCCCCAAGGACTTAAAGATATAGTCCAGTGATACATACATACACACGTTTATGGCAGTATAATTCACAGTAGCTTAATTTTGGAAGCAGTGTATATGTCCATCAAAAGATGAATGGATTGGGCCAGGAATTTAGCTCAGTGACACAGCACCTGCCTGGCAAGCATGAGGTCCTGAGTTTGATTCCTGGTACCCCCTCCAAAAAAAGAGATGAATGGATAAAGAAAGTATAGTATTTACACACAATGGAGGACTACTCTGCCATAAAGAAAGATAAACTTGAGTCAGTTGTAGGAAAATGGAGATTATAATGTCAAGTGAAATAAATCAGACACACAAGCTTAAATATTTCATGGTTTCTTTTAGATGAGAAACCCAAAATATAAATAAATTTATGAGCAAAATAAAAGATA
>RJWT010043781.1:0-11906 GCA_004365215.1 Cuniculus paca
GCTGTGGCATTTCACTAGAGAAACGCCAGAGCCACAGCTGACCCAGAACCCTGGTGGCTGATCAAGGACGGAGCTGACCTCATCCTCCTCCCGCCAGGGAATTACACTGGCAAAAGCTGACAGGAAATGAGAGGGCCGAGGAGGCCTGTTGATGTGGTGCTGAGAGTCAGGCCTGGGTACCGAGCAGAGGGGATGCAGGTACCTGGAGGGACACGAGGCGACCTCCAGCGCACCTCCCGAGGCTGTGCTGGAAGCCTTCTGGCACGTCCATCCACCCTTGCTTACCCAGAATATAGACTGTAGTACGTACAGCCTTGTAATCGGCCACTTCCTGGTCTGTCTCACCTAGAAGAGCGAAATCTCTCTGGGGGAAGGGCCTGTGGTTGTTCCGGTACTCCTGTAAACTCCAGTGCAGAAAGCGAATGAGTAGGCTGCTCAGGTGAACAAAACGTCACATATCTTTGCGTGGGACTGGAATGAAATCATTCCACTGGAAATAGTCGTTATCTCCTGCAATCAGCAGCTTGAATGACCAGTTCTGTAGACCCCAGTAGCAAAACACAAAGTAACAAATTTAATTTATAATTTAAGGAATTCCATTTGGCTTGTTCCTTTCCATCCTAGCACTCACTGCAACTAGAAAATACTGTAATTAACTGCGCCATTGAGTAGGCGCCGGTGTCCACTGCTTTTTGAGCTGCTCCAGCGCAGGGGCCCGGGCTGCTTCCCCATGGCTGGATCCCCAATGCCCTGCACAGTTCCCTTCAATACATATTTGTTGAATGAATAACAAAATTGGAGGTCTTTACTGAACCGCCAGCAGGCTTGTTGGGGAGACAAAGACTGACATATAAAACTCTTCAGAACAAGGCAGGATGATTTGTGTCGAGCTGCCTCCAGAAAGCTTGGCCCTAATTCTCGGAGCTTTAGGAAAGGAGGAAAGGGTATTAACGATCTGGCGAAGACTCTGCTTGAGGCCACCCATTTCAGCAGCAGGAGGGAAGAGAGTGGGAAAGCAGCACTGGCTGCACACCTCTGACAGCCCAGGAACTTGTTCCTACGGCATCTTTTCAAATCTTCTTGGTTACACTAGTTTTCCAAATGAGAAAACGGAGGCCCTGAGAAGTAAAGTAAGCCATCCAAGGTCACAAAGCAAGTGGCAGAACGGAACCAAGAGTCGAACAAGGCAGATGAGATGTCAAGCCTGTGTTCGGTCACTAGAGATAAGGAAGGTGTCGGGGTGGTGGGGGTGGTCAAGTGTTGCTCCCGACCCACAAGGGCAGGGCTTCCAGTGGAGGTTTAGGACAGAAAGGCACCTTGTCCCCAGTGATGCTGAAGGCTGGCCACACTGTGACATGAACTCTGGTCTGAGAAGCCATTTAGGTGCAAGATGTGGGTGCCCAGGGGTCCAGCAGCAAGCAGGGCAGCGGGACCCAACCCAGAGCAGCTGCAGGCCTTGGAGACTGCCGGAAATTGGACAAGCCCCGGAATGAGGATCTGGGCGCAGCTCCCGGCATCTGCCTTTGGAAGGAAGCAGCTGTTCTGTTGTGGTTTGGAAGATTTTCCTTCCCCGCGAAGAACCGCACAGGCTGTTCGGAAGGGTCCGCAGGTGAGCAGAGCTGGGGAGGGGGCACTGCGTGGCTCTGTCGTGGCGAGGAGGGGGAAGGGGGGGAGGGTCGGTCCTGCCAGGCTGACCTCAGCTGGGTAATGTGATCAGCCTGTCATGGTTCCGAGCCCTGATTTGGGAAGAACAAAGAGGCCAGGCCCCTCTGCCTCCTCAAGCCCAGGAATGCAGCTGGGGGCCAGGCTGTGACCAATCAGGAATGCAGGTTGGGAGCGAGGCGAATGCGGTTTGTAGAGCGAAGCTTTCATGCATTGATGGGAGCCCAGCTGGCAAAGCCGGACTGACATGCCCCCTCGCTCGAAGCAACTTTGATATCCCAGCCCTGCCCTGGGGGATTGCGCATCCCCTCGCTGTCTGGCTGGGACTGCCCTGTGGTGGCCCTTGAGGTGGTGATGGGGAGGGGAATGGAAACTCAAATCCATACCCCTTGCCCCCAGCCCGCCAATCTTCCTAGGAGCTAGGGGCCCCGTCTATCGCTCTCCTCAGGAAGTCTGAGAAGTAGGCAAGGAGAAGAAAGGAGCTCCCGTGGAGCCTCGTCCTTGTTCTCAGGACTGGAGAGAGATGGATGGATAGACAGACAGATGCACCCCAGGAGAAGCGGCCAGGTCCCACCCAGCCACTTCTCTGAGCAGGCTGCAGAAACTTCTGGAAGCCACCCCCTCTAAGGAGACAAATAATATTGGGGTTGGGGGAATCTGACTCCCACCTGGACTTCTGAATGCTTTCTGCATTCTCAAGCTCCTGGCTCTGCCCAGCCTGGGTGTCTCTTCCTGCTGGCAGCTCACTCAGTGTGGGGTCGTCCAAGCCTGCCCTCATCTGCCTTCCCAATTATCCACTGTGCCCTCCCGCTGGTCTCCTTGGTGTTCCATGCCCTTCCTCTCCTCCTGGTGACAATAGCGACAGTGCTTTACAGTTTGCAATGCATAGTGATGCACATTAACTCAGTTCTTCCGAGAGTCCTCTGGAGGGGATCCTTCCCATCAGCTATACAGACAGGGAGGAGGGAACAGGAGGCGGCTCTGAAGGATGCTGAACTGCAGGCTCACATGGATGCTGTTGCCTCAAATGATCCCAGGAGTGAAGCCAGGAAGACACCAGGGATTCAGGGGCACAAGGGCTCCAGGTGCTGGGAAGAAGTCCTTCTCAGTCTTTCCATCTCCAATCTCTAAAATGGGGCCAGAGGAGGGCGAGAGTTCAGAAATGTTTGTGGATGGCTTGAATGTGTCTGCTCTTCTCTTTTATCTGCTTGCATAAAAACACCTGGCAGCCACACTGAAATACAAATGATAGATGATAGTTTGCAAATGATACCTTTCGAAGAAGTCAGTTCTTATGTTACAGATTCAATTTCAGTGAAAGGATGCTGGACAGTTTCTGTGATTAGTAGAGGCACTTAAGAAGGAAAGGAAAGGGCTACCCCAGAGAGGTTCCTGGTCATCTGAGAGTTCAGAGGATCCCAGCAGGATTTATGTGGAGGGGATTGTGATGGGTAGAAAGCCCTGAACTCACTCTTTGATTTTCCTGTCCCAGGGTCATTGACTCTTGAAAGGAGAGACCTTAGCTCTAGGCCTTTGGAGAAAGAGAGAGAGAGAGAGAGAAACAAAGAAGAGAGAGACAGACAAAGACAGAGACAGAGAGAGAAGGAGAAAGAGATTAATTGATATTCTGGGGTCAGGGTTGTAGCTCAGTGGCCTACCATTTGCCTAGCATGTGTAAGGTCCTGGGCTCAATCTCCAGCACTGTAAATTAATTAACTAATGAGATTGTTTCTTGTTCTGCTCACTGTGTGAATTTCATTCTTTCAGGCTTTCTGGTAGCTCCCAGGTTTTTTTATCAACCCAGCTTCCCAACAAGAAAGAAAATAGTGCTTCTCTCTCCTGGATCCAACGTGAAAGTTCCCAGGAAAAGACTCTGCAGGGGTCCAGCCTGAGGGGTACCCACCACTCTAGGGCCATTGTAGTGGTCCTAGAAACAGGATGACCCTGAATATTTGGACTATAGTTTAAAGGATGCCAAAGAAGTCTCCCAAGATGGGGAATATCATAGACATTGTGTCTGGGGCAGCTGAGTTGGGTAATCCTCTGAGTTGAGTCTACTACAAAGCAAGTTTATTATATCATTGCTTGTCATAGTTCAGTCTTAGAATAACCCTCATGTTCATCAACAGGGAAACAGATGAACAAGGGATGGCATCTTTTAGGGTGTCATATGTGTAGCTGTTAGAAAGCTTGAGGTCGAATACGTCTAGATGGAAAATCTCTATGATATATTAAGTTTATAATATAGTTTCAGAACAATCTGTATAGTCTTATTTATATAACATAAAGCAAAATAAAACTATATGTATTTATAGATTTATGTATTTAAAATTTATTTTTAAAAAGTAGAAAAAAGTCTATACCAAACTCTTAATGGTGATAACCTCTTTGTACTCATGAATTTAAATTTTTTTAACCAAAAGCATGGATTGCTTTTTTTCTTTCATGGTGCTGAGGCTTAAACCTAGGGCCTTGCATATACCAGGCAAGAGTTCTACCAATGAACTATATCCTAAATTCATGTTTCCTCAGTGGTGTGGGGACTGGGAATTGCACCCAGGGCTTTTGCACTGAGCCAATATCTAGCCCCCCCACCTTTTAAAAAAATTTGAAACAGGGTCTTGCTAAGTTTCTAAGAACCCAGGCTGGGCTTGAACTTGTGAACCTCCTGCCTTAGCCTCCCAGAGAGCTAGGAATACGGGCATACACCACTCCCAGTCGTATGTTGTTTTTATATTAAAAATAAATGGCCTTTCCCTTATCCTGGTCCTGGAATCCCAGAGGAAGAGAAAGAGAACAGTTCAACCTCTGCTCCATGGGGGCACCACATCCTATGGGGCGCGATGGCAGCTCAGTCCTCTTCCTTACGCTTGGGTTCTGCTGGCAGGGACCCTGAGCAGCCAGGATTGCTCACGCGATCCCGCTAGTTCAGGAGCCTTGGCCAGCACCAGAGGGACAGACAGGTGGCTCTGAGGGGAGTCAGGTACTTGAGGTAATAGAAGCTGTCTTAGTTACTTTTCTCATTGTTGAAACAAAATACCAGACGTCCAAAGTTAAAGGAGAACAGGTTTATTTGGCTCACGGTTTGTAGAACTTTCAGTCCATAGTCAGCTGGCTCCAATGCAGAACGACATTGCAGTGGAGAAACAGCTCATGGCTGGCAGAAGGAAGCAAAGCAAGCAAGAGACTTCAGCAGCTTTTTTCTGTCCCTTTTATATTTTATCTATGCTACCAGGATTAAAGTAGGGTCAAACTAATCAGTGGACTGATTTAGTAATCGCCCTTAATCCCAGCATCACACACTCTAGACCCAGCCACCTCTGAAAAAGCCCTACCTATGACTGCATAAGGCTTTATTGGGGACATCTAGACACAAACCATAACAGAAGCCCCAGCACTAATCCCAAATGCCAGGATGCCCCCACCCTCCGTGTCCCTACAATTCAGACTACTCCAATTTATAATGTCTGTTTGATTCCATTACCTTAGTCACCATCCCAACTTCTCAGTCACCTCTGGGCCTCCTTAGCATAAACTTGCCTCCGGAACAATCGATCCCTGGCATCCTTTCTCTCTATCCAGTCTCACGTGCTCTGAAATCTAATGTGAAGGAACTTCCAGTTGCAGCACTTGTTACTTACAGTATCTCATAGCACTTATAGCACATGTCTTTATGAAACTGTTCTGGGCTTTAGTCTCTCATAGCATAAAAGGAGAATTAAAGGGAGGAACAACTAAAGCAATGGTTGTAAATCTCAGCCCATGATGGAGCTAACTGCCACATCCCTTTCTCCCATTTTCCTCTGTGTGTCAAAGGGAAATAATGATCCAGCTAAAGGACCAGAAAATAACCAGGAGACAACTGAGGAATGAAAATCAGGAGGAAGCATTTACTGAGAAAAAGCTGACATATTAGCTTACAATGATCCCAAAGGTTTATTATCCCCGCAAAGAAGGCAAGCAAGTGCATGTTCCACGACTCCCTTAAAGATGGGATCCATAGCCTCAGTTGCTGGGCAGTGGGGCAAGAGTCACAGGACAAAAGACACGTGCGAGTTATCTGAGGTATGAATGAGGTAGGAGGAGGAGGCATAGGTTGAACTGGATTGTAGCTGATGCAGCGAGGTGGTGAGCTCAGGCTGTCGTAGGCTAAAATATGAAAAGAAGGTGTTAAGGCCTTGGCTCAGAGTGGAAACAGGATGAGGAAAGCACAGAGAGACAGAGAGAGGCCAGGGTTCTCCCATGTAAGCACCACGTGACCTGGAGCAAGAGCATGTCAATTTTTTCCTTCTGAAGGTAGCATGAGGTATGTGTTCCAGGATATTGGTGGAACCCTCCCAGGAAAGCACTTCCGGCAACCTAGTCAGGATCCTGTCTGTATACACAGGTCTTTTTTTTTTTTAGGTACCCGGACTCAAACTCAGGACCTTGCACTTGCCAGGCAAGTGCTTATGCCGCTGAGCTGTATCCTCGGCTCTATGCATAGGCTTCTGAACTCAAAACATGTTTGAAAACTTCACTGGAAGTGAGGAGTAATGCCAAAGGATGAGACAGGATGTTTGTTCATGAGACGGGCTCATGGAAAAGAAAAAGCATCTAATGAGAAAGAAAACAAAATTGTCATAGGATTGGTGACCGAAGAAAGAGAGGAAGACCCAAAGGACGGGTGATCAAGAACCCAGGCTGCATGGAGAGTGCAGATTCTAAGTCAGGTCTCCTACTCTGAGTCTTGACTACAATGGTATGACTTACACATGGCTCCTTTCGGTGCCTCAGTTTCCTTATGTGCAAAGGGAGATAAAAATGCTGTTCTTATAGGAATCTATCTGGGTTAAATTAGCAAATATGCACAGAGATGGTGACAGTAAGATAATTAACAGAAGGGTTGGGGCACAAGCGATACAGTCAAGAAGAAAGGCAGAGCCAGAGAGGGACGTGGGGGAACATTAGGGCCAGGGGACACCTGTATGGGTACGAACGTCTCAGGATAGGTCCCTGGATCCTCAGAACTTCAGTCTCCACCTTCCACTCCAGGTCTGTTTCCAGCACAGTGCTGCCAAAGCATACTCATTCCAAGACCTGACTTCTTGTGGACAGGGTCCTTTGATTCTCTCTATTCTAATGCATTTTTCTTTGCTAGACTCTGCTGTGAGCTTTGCTTGCATTGTATTGGAGGACTTGTGAGAAAATCCTGAAAGATCAGTAGGTACAACTTAGCGATTGCGTTTTGTAGATGGGGACACTACAGCAGAGAGCAGTTACTTACACATCTAGTAGAAGTGAAAATTTGAATCTCAGCAAAGTGTGGAGGTATAGCTCAGTGGTAGAGAATTTGCCTAGCAGGTATAAGGCCCTGGGTTCTGTTTCCAACACTACACACGCACAAAGAAATTGAAGTTAATATTATTATCATTAAAGAGTTCTACAAATCCTTATTCAGGCTTCCCCAGGGAAGGGGGAGACTCCAAGGGGGTCACCAGTTAGCGTATGGTTAGTGTCCATATGCTTAAAATAGTGCCTGACAGATCATAAAAGCTTAAGAGTTGTTTATTATTATAATGTTATTACTATACAGGGCTGATTCTTGGGAGGCAGCGTAAAACAGTGACGTTCAAGTTCCAGCACTGGCTTGAACTTCTGGTTCAGGATAGCAAATTACACACACTCCATAACTTTCTAAAACAAAACAAAAGGAAAGTTAAAGAATGTATAAACCCACAAAGACGTGGGAGAGTTGACAACAGCATCAGAGTCTGGAGGCTAGAAGTGCATTTAATAAATACCATATTAACAAGTGGAAACTCTCTGAGCAATCCTGAGGAAGCTGCGTCCTAACTCAGACAGAGACCTCAGATCCTTTCTGTGATGCCATGCTCCCATCCCTAGCAAATACTAACCCTCTATTCTCTAGAGATAATAAATCACATAGTTTCTAGACCGGGGGATATGAGACACAATTAGAAACACAAGGAAATATGGAACTTAGTGCAAGTTTTTACACTGAATGTTGAGGTGGCCAGACTTCTTCCTCTGAATAGTAAAAGCTATGTTTATATGCTCCAAGCAGGAGACCAGATAAAGTTTTGATAAAGACTTGATAAAATGACTTTATCAAGTGACATCAAGTTTCCCAAAGGAATAGCCCAGATAGATCACCCTACAGTGAATGAAATTGATAAGCTCTACCCATCTAAAGGTCAAGCATGAGATACTATTAAAATGAGTGAGAAGGCTTGCAAGTCTAAGGCCAGCCAAGGGTACTTTGTAAGTTCAAGGTCGGCCTGGACTACACAGTGAGACCCTGTGTCAGAGAGACAGACAAACAACAACAATGAATAGAATATTACTAAAAAAGGAATTCTGGGGGAACAAAAAGAGCTATTGGAAATAAACTATGATAGGAGAAAACTCTCAGATAAATAGATGATTAAAAATAAGTTGAGAGGGGCCAGGGATATAGCTCAGCAGCATAAGTGCCTGCCCAGCAAATTCAAGGTCCTGAGTTCGATTCCCAATACCCCCCCCAAAAAGAAATAATAATAGTAAGTTGAGAAAATTACTCAGAATGTAAAAGACAAGTTTGGAGAAAAGAGGGAAGGGGAGAAAATGAGATGTGTTCAAAAAAAGCATTCAAATTATAGGAATTCCAAAACCAGAGAACAGAGCAAATGGATGTTAAAAATATTCAAAGGTACAGTGCAAGAAAATGTCCCCAGTCATAAAGACATGTGGTTCCAGATTGAAAGAGCCCATCGATTGCCCAAAATAATTGGCAAAGGAAAAGAAAGAAAGAAAGAAAGAAAGAAAGAAAGAAAGAAAGAAAGAAAGAAAGATGCATTACCATATTTCAATATCACTGACTCAGAGAGGATTCTGCAAAGTTCCAGGAAAAATAATCAGGTTCCGTAAGGTGGAATCAGAATCACCACAGACTTTCCAACAACACTAGAGGCTGGAAGACAATGGAGAAGATCCAACTACCGTACTTCCAACCAAGAATTTTCTGTTTACCCAAACTCTCAATCAAGTGTGAAGGTAGAATGAAGACATTTTCAAATACACAAAGAGTTCAAATTTTGTCTTCCATGAATTCTAGTTCAGGAAGCTACGGTATAACATATGGTCCACCATAAAAGAAAGGAAGGAAGGAAGGAAGGAAGGAAGGAAGGAAGAAAGGAAGGAAGGAAGGAAGGAAGGAAGGAAGGAAGGAAGGAAGGAAGAAAGAAAGAAAGAAAGAAAGAAAGAAAGAAAGAAAGAAAGAAAGAAAGAAGAGAAAGAAAGACATGGCCCCTTGGGAAAATACAGAGGGGGGAGGGGAAGCTGCACTAAGATAGTAAAAGTGACTCCAAGCCAAGAACTTTGCAGACAGGCCTGGACAGAAGATCCAGGGCTGATCTCTTCAAGAAAATGAAATGGAGAGAATACTTAAGGCACCCCAACATTTGAGATGATAGGACATTACCTAGTCAGCCACAGTGGTGGATGCCTGTAATCCCAACACCCGGAAGGCTGAGACAAGAGGATTACTGAGAGTTTGAGGCCAGTCTGGGCAACATAAATGAGTTCAAGACCAGCCTGAGGTATAGAACAGCACCTTTCTCAACCCCCCACACTTCACCCCAAAAGAGTAGATATTACTCAACCTGGAGGAGAGTTTGGGAATAAATTAGTGACAAATACATAGAAAGGTAAGCAAAACTAAAATGATCTTTTTTTTTAGCTCTAGGAAGAAAATGTGGCAGGAAAAGGAAAATAATCATAGGCTCATGACTTGGCTGTAAAGAGTGTTTGCAGCTTCATGCTAAGGTAATACTGAGTGTTGGTGTAATGAGAATTATGATCTAATTGTGCTGGAGAAGCCGCTGGTTGGGTGGAAGCAGGAGATGTGTGTGTGGTGTGTGGTGGTGCGGAAATTTTGGTGAGACTAATATAAATCCTCCTTTTCCATAATGAGAAACCAAGAAATACATAAACTAAGAAAATCTAAGAAATGATAAACTTGGGGAAATTAAGGAGGAGTAGTAGAAGCCCACTCTTTAGTAAAGGTAAAAGATCCATTGAAAAGTACTGACAAGGTTGCTCTCAAGCAACAGGAATTAGGGGTGAGAGTATAGGTTATAGTATTCCTTATCAAGACTTGAACTCTTGCATTCATGAAAGTTTCAGATTTTTTTTAGAAAGGACAGAAGAAATGCTATGACTTGGATAAGTGTTCTCCAAAACCAGTGTGTTAAAGGCTGGTCTCCAGCCTGTTATGCTACTGAGAGGTGGTGGAGACTTTGGGGGGTGGTTCTTAGCCAGGAGTCTCCCAGTCATGTGGGGTATGCCCTCGAAGGCGCTAGGGGGATCCTGGCTCTTCCTCTTCCTGTCTTTCATCCCAGCTACGAGGTGAGTGGGCTTTCTCTACCATGATGCTCTGCCTCATCACAGGCTCAGAAGCAATGGGGCCAACTGACCACGGACTGAAACCTACAAAATGCTGAGTGAAAATAAACTTTTCCTTTTAAAAAGTTGATTATTATGCTGGGAGGGGTGGCGCTGCCTATAATCCCAGAATTTGGGAGGCTGAGGTAGGAGGATTGCCACAAGTTCAAGGTCAGCCTGGGCCACATCATGAGCTCAAGGCCAGACTGAATTATATAGCAAGACCCTGTTTCAAAAACGTTGATTATCTTGGGTAATTCATGACGGTAACAGAAAGCTGAACAACACAAAGTGCAACAGGAAGGAAACAAAAAGAAGAAGAGGATAGATGAATCCAGTAGACTAAGCGCTGCTGTAGGTTGAACAAATTATTGATCTGATCTCTTCCTGCAAAATCTGGGAGGCTATTACACAACTTACAGTGTTCTTTTTGTTTGTGATATGTACTAACTACATACAATTATCGGTTATTGAAACTACAGACGAACCCATCAAAAAAGCCGCTCTTAGGACTACTTTGTTCATCTGGACAATGAAGAGAGCACCTGCTCATTAAACTGCTGGGGGCATTCAATAAAATAACTAAATTATGCCTCAAATTCATTTAGACCCAGGCAATGGAAGGCTCCAGTAACACATCCAACCCACTGCCTAGCAATGATGATGTTCAAGTGTATTTGTGTTCACCAATGCAGTTCTCTAGACTAACAGCTCCACATGGTGTTTTTCTCCATTCGAACCTGCAGAATGCTCTTAATTGCCAGAATAGCTGCATGTGCTGGGGAAACAAAACTACAAGAGCAACCAGTGCGCAAATGTGATCAAATCTGGGCAGAGTATGAGAGACAAACAATGAGAGGGGAAAACACTTTTCTTTACCCTGTGCAAAGCATTTATTTATACCTTTCCTACTTTCGAAAATGATTAACGATAGTGTGGCAGGATTTAAAGACCAAAAACCTTGCTTCAGATCCCTACCTCACCTTATGGGCAAACAATTCAAGACTATTTCATCACTGTAATTTGAAGCTGAACTAAGAATAATGACTTTATGATATGGTTATTACAAGTTTATACATACACACATATAATTTATCAACTGAAGAACTTCATTAAATCTAAATAAATATGTTACATATAAGCATATATAACTGCCAAATAAAATTAGTGTTTTATAATATTTAAAATGCATCACAATATATTATATATGCATATATAACTACTATATAAGAGTAGTTTTATACACAAAATATATCACTATATAATATGTACCACAGGTACACACAGATACACATACAACTATCATTTATATGGTAAATTACTACTGTCAAATAAAATACAAATCCAGATTTGGTAATGATAGATTTTATTTTATTTTATTTATTTATTTATTTATTTATTTTGGTACCAGGGATCAAACTTAAAACTTTGCACTTACCAGGCAAGCGCTTGAACTGCTGGGCTAAATCCCTGGCCCATAATGATAGATTTTTATTCAAGGGTAATTGTTGCAAGGTTGGGCAAAGGGAAGCAACTGGAATAGGCTGAAAGCACTGAACATAGGATCTGCAGGCTCCCCAGGAGTCAGGCAAAAAGGGGTTTCCCCAATCAAGAGAAGCGAGCAGTGCCGGAAAGAACTAGGTGTGAGGAGGTGGCTGGGTGCGAGGGCAACCTGATGAGGACAGATCAGGGGCCCCTCTACCCGGAGACCAGCCTGTGTTCTGGAAAGCTGTCTGCCGGCTCTGCTGGATGGTGTGCTGAAGTTCAGAGGCCTCAAAGAAGTTTCTTAACCAAAATTTGGTTAACAAGTTTGTTGTGCC
>RJWT010043782.1:0-11901 GCA_004365215.1 Cuniculus paca
GAAAGAAACCAATTGGAGCACAGAAGCGGCAACTATATCCAGGAAGCCCAGATTCTTCCTCATCTAGACGTATGTTAGTCATTCAGGCTGCTAGTAGTTAACGAACTTGGTTATCACTGGCCCCATGCAGCACAGTTATGTGTACTCATTTACTTGTTCTAGTTCACGTTAAACACTGTCTGGACAAAGGTTACAACCCTTATCAACTTGCATGTTACAGAACTCCTTTTCCATGAATTTCAGATAGGTACGGTTCTTATAGAAAAGTAATGAATTCCATGCGTACATAATAGTACCTTCTATGTCCAGGAAAGTTGTCAATGGTGCAGAATGTGGAATGTTCTTGGGTCCTAAAGAACAAGCATGAATGTCACCTTTATGGTACATTCCATGGTTCAACTTATGAAAAAGAGCTGACAGGATTGTAAGATCCCAGGACTAAACTCTTAGTATTACAAAGACTAATGATTTCACAATGTCACACTAATTTTTAAAAATGACATAAGCATGGTACTTCCACAGGCATCATTTCATGTGGCCTACAGCAGTTCTGTGATGAGCACCATCGGAAATCTTAGACCAACAGAGGATGGGACACTGAGGCTTCAGAAAGCCATGTGATTTGGCATTGCGGGTCTAGAGAAGTGCCATTCAATTCAGTAAACATTGGCTGCATGTAGCAGTTGAGGTCTTAAAGCACAGTTCCTGGTATTGTACTGAATTCATGATTGCATTTCATTTTGTTAATTAATATTAAAATTTTCCAGGCATGGGGAAGCATGCACGTAATCCCAAAACTGAGATGCTGAGGCAGGAAGATTTCAAATCTTTAGTATCATAAAATGAATGAATGAATTTTAAAGAGACCTATATGGAACAGCCAGATCTAGAGCTTTAAACAATTTAATTCAAATCTCATAACCAATAAACAAGAAAAACCACTCTTCTGATCAGTTGTTAGTGAAACTTGATGTTTGCAGAGTGTTTCCAGTGTTTTGTTTTGTTTTTTAGTCTTTTTGAGACAGGGTCTCAGTATGCAGTTCAGGCTGGCATTGCGATCACTTGGTAGCCCAGGCTAGTACTCGCAACAATCCTCCTGCCTCAACCTCCTGAATTGTGGGATTACAGGTGTGCACCACCACACCCAGCGCTCCCAATGTTCTGGGACATTGGTCATTTCAACCTAGTTAGGATCCATCACATGACTCTTATAGCACTGTTTACTTGACCCATGGTATGCAGGCCCACTGCTCAGGGAAGCAGGCCACACTAACAGAGTAGCATGACCAATAGTATAGAGATAAAGTTCCTGAAGATCAACTTAGTCCTATGAAAATAAAAGTTTTAATAAACACAGTGGTTTTACATATTGACCAAGCATGGATTATCATGCTTATACAGTTGTGAGAGCAACAGAGTCTAGTGGGAGCTACTAACTATAGAAACAGGCTGGCATCCTAATCCCCCTTAAAACAGGATAATCTCATCCAAACTAGATCTTTCTTGAAGGGGAAGGCATTGAAAACTTCCAAGAAGCTAAAAGTTTTAAAGTCCCCTGAAATTTCAACATAGTAATCACTGAAACGACAACTAAAATGACATTTTGACTTTCAGAGAAAACAAGATGTAGAGAAATATTTAAAGAAATGCAATACTTAGCTTAGCACAGACTTTCCACACTAACTTTGTTCTCAACCAGTAAACTTTGACTTTCTTTTTCATTTTTGTGGCAACACATTAGTAGACTTCAACTCTGGCCTGTTTGTAAGTATCCACAAATGACTTGTATTTCATTTTTGTATTAGAAGACCTTGTGATGTTTCCTTCCACTGTCTGCTACTCTTTCTCTCTTGGTTGCTTAATCTTACCAGGATCATCCTCAAGAAGTTGCATCTGGCTCTGGGAGCAGCTTCTAGTAGCTGCCAGGCCTGCTACCCACAGCAGAG
Source organism: Cuniculus paca (assembly GCA_004365215.1). Lineage (NCBI taxonomy): Eukaryota > Metazoa > Chordata > Mammalia > Rodentia > Cuniculidae > Cuniculus > Cuniculus paca. Next base: position 1,947 of record RJWT010043782.1, read on the forward strand.
GAGATTATGACTGCACAAAGTGCCCAGGAGATCTGGCTCCTCCTTTGCATGTCCTCCTCCCTTGTCCCACTAGCTGTCCCCTTTCTTGTTTTCCATGGGTGTCTGACATATGACTTTGATCCTGTCTGCTTTCTCCCTCTTTCCCTCCCAGCTCCTGCTTTGTATTTTAAGAGCGATTTTAAGAATGAGCAGTGTCATTTACAATCCACCTTGACCACTAGCAGAAGATGCTTTTTACGAGAGACACCTATGAACATTACCCCGAATGAGTAATGTGAGGATGGGATTTAGATACAATCACCCAACAGTTTCCATGTAGCTAGAGGAACACTCCTATGTCTCTTTAGGGATACATCCCTGAAGACACGTGATTTGATGAGGCAGAAGCATGGCAAACCCTGAATACCCAGAGATGTGCAAACATTTAAAGTTGGCTTCAGAGTTATTTGGTAGTGTGTCCTGGAGCGATGCCAACTCCATGATGTTGAAGAAATGTAGATATAAACGACTCAAAAGTACCACTAAGAGTTTTTTCCATAAAAGTAACATCCAAGCCATATCAGCTTAAGAAAAGACATGGTTTTGTAGACTTGCTTAGTGCTGAAGATCACTTACTGGGTACTAAAGTGAAAGAGCCCATGCCTGGTGTGGAGCTGGAAGAAAGAAATGTCCTGGAGACCTCAGGACCCTGGATGCTGCAATGGCTTTGCCAGCCACTAGACCACACTGTCCTGCCACCAGCAGGGAATGCTCTGAGGGTTTTGAGAGCTGCATGCTGTCCACGCTTCAAATCAGTAAACTTCCTGCTAAGAAGCTAAAGAAGCTCTTAATTTTCAGGAAGTCTAGTCAGTAGTCTGCTTTTTTAAGGAGAGTGCTCACAGAAGCAAAATTAATACCAATTTTCTTGACATTTACACCTAAAATCTAAGAGCAGTACCAAATAAATTCATGTGTATCCTATTCATCAGCTACACTTCTACCTACAGGGAGATGAAAAAAATTTTTTTGAAAAGAATACAACCAAACAAAATAAAACAGAGTAGAGTCAATCACTACAAAACAATGAACACGGTACATGACTTCTAAACAGGGTAAAAAGCAATCAGTAATGGCCACCATAATGCCTCTTGTTATCTGCAATATATATTTATCAGGGATAAATAAAATCAAACAAAATAGAACAAAATAAAACCAGTAAAAAACAAAAACAAAAACAAAACAAATAAAGCAGAACAATGTAAGCAATACAGAGCTTCAAGATACTAGTAAAGCAGTGGCTGCCATAATGCTTCTTGTTATCTTCAGGATAGTTGCCTACATCTTCAGACATAATACAATCAAACAACGCAGAATAGAGTAAAATCAATCAAAACAAAACAATGAAAGCAATACAGGGTTTCTAAACAGGATAATTGGACATCCTTGACTGCTGCAATTATATATTTTATTACCTTTAAAATAGCTGTCCATGCCATCAAGTATAATAAAAACAGACAAAACAGAATAAAACAAAACTAATCACAACAATGAAGACAATATGAGTTTCAAATCATGATAATAGATTCACAGTGGGCACTTCCTTCCCTTTTTAGATAGTCCCTCCCCTTTGACTTTCCCAATATGTATTGTGCATTTTGGATCCCACTAACTCCTTTAGTTTGTTATACTAGGGAGACAACACAAAATTCACCCATGTGACTCTGAACCATTTCACCCATCATCATGATCTCAAGTTGCCTCTATCCACCTATGAGAGCCTTGAAGCTATCTTCCTTTATAGCTGAGTAGGTTTCCACCACATAAAATGCAATGTCTTTCTTGTCCATTCTGCAGTTGATGGGCAGGCTACCCCTAGTTTTTTTCTGGCTCCCTATGACATAGGGCATTGTTCTCTCTCCTTTGACTTTCAGTCTATGAATTTTCTTCCTAGTTAAATGTATTCATCGTATAGAGCATATTGATGGATCCTGTCTCCTGATCCACTCTGCCTGTGTTTCTTTCTATTGGTGCATTGAGGCCCTTTTGCATGGCATTGTCTCTGCCATGCTATTTTCCTGCTATTGGCTTCCTATTTTTCCTCTCCATTCAATCGACTGGCCCCACTTGATGGTCCCCCTCTGCTGTTGTTCCTGAGACCATGGTCTTTTTTATCTCTCTCTAGAATGTCCTTTAGTATTCTTTGTAGGGTTGGTTTGGTGGTCATGAATTCCTTGAGTTGTTCTTTATCATGGGAGTATCTTGTTTCTCCATTAATTTTGAAAGAAAGGTTTGCAGCGTACATCAGTCTGGGCTGGAAGTTGTTTCCTTTCAGGACTTGCAATACTTCACTCCAGCCTCTTCTTGACTTGATGGCTTGTGTTGAGAAGTCTGCCATAATTCAGATGGGTTTTCCTTTATAGGTGATCTGTTTCTTTTCTCTAACAGCTTTTAATATTCTGTTCTTGGGTTGAATTTCTGGGATCTTGATTATTATATGTCTGGGTGTAGATTTGTTTTGGTTATGGCTAGCTGGAGTTCTATATGCCTCACTTATTTGGATGTTACTTTCTTTTTCCATGCTTGGAAAGTTCTCAGAAATTATTTCTGTAAGTAGGGTCTTGATGTCATTTGTCTTGGCCCCTGCTTTTTCACTCACATTTTTAATTCTTAAGTTATGTTTTTTTTGAATTGTCTAGAGAGCTTTCCTTTCCTGATCATAAGCTGCAAACCTGTCTTCAACGTTTGAAAGTCTAGCTTCAGTTTCTTTCAAGTGGTTTTGCCAACTTTCAATGGAGTTTTAAATTTCTTGAATATCTCTTTGAATCTGTTTCATGCATTCTAAATCTCTCTTATATTGTTCATTTAAGGTTTCCCTCATTTTGCTATGCTCCACTATTTTTTTATCTGTGTCTTCTTTAGAAATGCTTAGTAATTCTTTTATTATGGTTTTCATTTCTTCTTTTACCTGGGATATAATTTCTGTTCTAATTTCTCTTATAGCTTCATGAAGTTGTTTCTTTACTTCAGTTGACATCACTTCAGACATTTCAGGTGTGTGATTCTCAATCTCCTGTTTCCTTCTCCTGGACTTGTGCTGCTTGAGTTGGATGCCAGAGATTGCCCTCTCCCTCTTCATCTTGGCATATTCCTCATTTCTTCCACACACGTGGGTAGTGTGGTCCCAGGCACCCTGGCACTGGCCACAACTTCTCTGAAGTGAGACTGACTTTTCTTTCCAGTGCTGGCTATGGGTATCTGATGGTGGGCTCCTGTGCCTCTGCACTGACCTGGGTACCTTGCTTTGCATGGGAGCGCAAGTGGCCAGGGCCTGTGGATCTAAGCTGTTTAGGAACCTATACGATGTTGTCTGGAATGCACAGGGGAGAGGAACTCGATCTGAGCAACTTCCGCAGGTCCACCCACAAACTGTTTCCTTAGTCAAAGTCTGTCCTCAGGACTCCTGGCGACAGCTTCTGACTGTCCCAGACACCCCTTACTTCCTCCTCCTCTTTCTCTCTTTGCCTTCTCTGCCCTCTCACCATAGCGCTGTTATACCTTCTTCCTGGTTTCTTTCTTCTCCAAAGATGAAAATTTTGTATACAGGGAATGGAACAAATTGCCATCTTCATTAGAAATTCCTACACTTTGAAAATAAATGTATTTTATGCTTCTTTTCTTTTAAGGAAGAGTAATTTGCATCAGCACAGCCATGGCTTGAGAAAAGTTTTCTCTTAGCAAGTATTTCAATATTTACAGTCATGAAACAGACCGCCAACCCCGACAGACCCACAGTGGGATGTTCAGCAGGGACTATGGCTCGTGAGTAGACAGACAGCTTCTGAGTGCATGGGGGATGTGCCTGGACCCAGCAGAGGCGAAGTCAGAGCCAAAGGTCCTCAACCCAGGCCTTTAGGCTAATTTCCATTACCTACTGGATAGCAGGGGCCTGCCTTATGACAAAGAGTTGAAACTTCTCTCATCCTCACAGTATTTAAAAATCGTATCATCCCCTCCATGGTCAGAGCTTTGGATGTCCTGGGATCCTGGGTCTTCCTTTCCTTCAGAGGTTTTTAGCACATACTTCCACTGGGGACGTCTGAGTGGCCTGAGGATCCTGCAGAGCCCCAGTCACCATGTTTTATTCAGCTATGCACCTCAGAGAAAGGTGGCCAGCAGCTCATAGCTCATCACCACCTTCCCCTCTCCCTGCCATATGGCAGTGTTAAACAGGCAGAGTTCAGAAGATGCTATTGGCTCCCTCTCACATTCCTCTGATGACCACGGCCCCTAGTTCGGGACACATGTGTGCATGTACACAGCCTCACACATACCTTTTGCTTTCTAAATGCATAGCTCATTTTGTCCAACAAGCTCTCCTCTGCCTGACATAGAACCTACTTCTGCAACCATCTAGAGCACTGGTGTGTGGCCTGTCTAGTGCCAAATATTGCAGCAGGTACTGGACAAACCCCCAGTAGTGTGTGCTCATGGAGGCTGAATTCCAGTCGGGAAAACAGAACATAAACAACTATGCACATAAAATGGATTCATAAGACAGGAAGTGCTGGTCAAATTCAAAGCAGGTAACATGATAGGAAATATGGGACAGATGGGATAGGGCGCTCATTCACACACACACACACACACACACACACACACACACATCACACCACCACCACCACCTCCACCACCACCAGGGGAGCAGAATGACACTCAGCCAGGGAGAGGAGCTCTGCACCAGCAGGCGCATCTAGGCAGTTTCTCTCTCTCTCCACAGGAACTGAAAGGCCCAGCTCTATAGCTGGCTTGGTGAGCCAGCAAACTCACCAAGATGAGTAAGATCCAGATTAGTGTAGCAAGGAGCTAAAGACACAGGCTGAGAGCTGGACAGCTGAGGGCCAAGCATATATCTGTCCACCAAGCCAAGACACGGGACAGTAAGTAATGATTGTGCTGGAATTGTTCAGGTAAATTGCAATCAGTTGTTTTGCTGTACATGCAAACCACGGCGTTGTTAAATTACACTGGTAAAGCTCCAAAGATAATTTTGTACATTTGCTTGCTCAACACACAAACAGCTAAAAATGTGATCCTTTTCCCCACACTGGATAAAGCCATCCAGGGTTGAATTTACCTGGCTTCGTTTGAATCGCTTCTGGCACACACTCCTGAAATGGTGAAAAGTGTAAGGACGCTGAGATGTGAGGCAGGTTTGATTTTTGGTTCCCTACAGGAAGTGACTGATTTTGCTAAGCAAAGCACAGTGGGAAACTGTTGGGCAATGCGTGTTCCTGCTTCCTCTGGTGGCAGGCGCGTCTGTAAGGCGCTCTTCACACTGCAGCTGCAGAATGCCCTTCGGAAAGGCTGGGGTAAGCAGTGGAGAAACAGACTCAAAATGTACTTGATGGGATCAAGTGAGCGTATTTTTAAAAGGTTTCATTAAAAAGCAGTGCTCAATTTTTTTAATAAAAAGCAGGATCAACTAATTTTCATTAAAAATCACATATATATATGCATCTATTTACAATATGCATATTGATTGCCTCCTAGACTTCTTGTGTGTAGGTGTATATAGCTGTGTAAATACCCACATTGTGTGTATGTGCACATGCCAACACTCAGTGAGTCTAAAGAGATTCACACAAAACCACTGTGGATGATAATTTGTGGGAAGAAAGGGACATGCATAGCATTTGTCGTACCTGTATATTGTTTCCATACATGTAGCAAGAATATCTAATTTTAAAAGGATAAAAATTTTCACAGTTAAAGATAATTTTCTAAAGAAACTTTCTTACATAGAACTATAGATGTTAAACACCGGCTCTCTCCTGGGCTACCTGTTTCCGAGTTTCCAATGTTCCTCAGCCCCTGAGAGTGGAAGTGACTGAGGGAGCAGGGAACCTAGGCTTCAGATCCTGCTTGCCCATCCTTCCTAGATTCCCGAGGCTGGCTGAGGCCACCTCTGGCCTGTGGTGCCACTGCCTGTGCACTGCTCAGGGCTCTCTCGGGCTCCGGCTTGCTTCCTCTGCAGGGAGACAGCAACTTTTGGCCTGGCGTGTTTATGATGGACTGGAAAGAAACTGGAAGCATGGCTGGCACACTGGATCAGCCCAAAAGAGCTGTACAGGCAGGGATTGTGCATTCAGCAAATATGTCCCAAATTCTATGCCCTCGACAAGGGGCAGATGTGACAAAAGAAGTCGCGGCCTCCTTTCTTACAATGGCCAGCAGCATCGTCAGCTGTCCTCCCTCGGGGAAGGTACTGCATAACTGTCCATCTGCTCAGTCCTGCTCTCTGGTGTCCTGTCCAGCTGGCCCAAAGGTTGAGATGGCAGGGTTGAGATGACGGAGGCTGGAGCTGCTCACTAAGGAGCTGGTTAAGCTGATGTACTGTGAGGGGAGGCAGGACTGTGGTTTACAGGAACTAGAGGGCTGTGCTCCCAGTATAAAGCTGTGGGAGGATCAGCCCACAGCCCTGGGTCCCCTCAGCTGTCCCTGCACGCACCTGCCCGAAGTGAGCGCCCCAGAGCCCTGAGTGCTCTCAAACAGCCAAGGTTTGGCAACACACCCTCTGGGCTCATCAGCCTTTTGAAAGCTGGAGTGCCCCATGCTTGTCCCAGCCAACACACTAGATGACATGGCATCACCCCGTGTCTCTGTGACTCAAAAAGCTGTCACACATCCTCGGCTGGATGGTGCAAGCTGCATGCCTATTCCTTACACTGTAATTTAAAGAAACTTTTCAATCTTTGACCAATGTGAAATTTATGTTGCTGGAAGCAGCAGGACTTTGGGATTGCTTTATTTTTAAAAAACATTAGATTTTTGCCTCAACATATGGGATTGAGTAATCTGATCTTTTCACATCATTTTGCAATGTCAATTTATCATGCACTGCATTTCATACATGTAGTTCATGCTCAGAACACACTTCTGAACTCTATTTTATTTATTTGTCCTGTCTGTTCCCACTGTATTGCCATACTGTTTAACTCACTGGGTTTAACAATATGTCTTAGTATCTTGGAGGGCCTGGTCTTCTCAATGTCCTTATTTCAGGGTTTTTCAGAAGCAGCCTAGACAGACCACAGAGCAGGAAGTTTTCCCAGGAACTGTCAAGATTATCACTTAAGAGGAGAGGGGCAGACATAAGCCTGGCAAAAAGGGAAGCAGAAGAAAGGAGAATGAGGAAGGAGAAGCAGAAATGGTCAGAAAGGAGACTGTGGCCTGTGACCCTGTGACTCCTCTTTCTTTCTGTTGTCCTGCTGAGTGAGCGAGTGGGGACACCACTTGTGCTAGCACCACAGGGCTCCCAGCTCTGAGGGTACTGCCCCACAGGTTGACATTGACCCAGAGAAAGTCAGGCCAAGTGGATCCCACAGGTGAAATTTCTGGGAAGTAAGCACAAATGGGCTCTTCCCTATAAAGAGTATTCAACTAAAGCCAAATGTAACATTCGCCTTTATCCATGTCACCCTCCCAGAGGGATTAAGGTCGTCTCTGAGCCCCTTTTTAGGGCTTATTCAACTTTCCTGTATAGGCTGGTCTGGGGGGGAACTTTGAATTTATCACAAGAATGCCTGTCACAGAGGCCTCAGCTAATCACACCAGGCTCTGTCTGCCTCTGGGTGGCTCTTCAGAGTGATCAGGAAATGACCCAGCCTAGGAGGGTATTGGGACCATGACTGACAAGCCACTGCAGCACTTTCAGAGCTGAGGGAACAGGTCCTCCTGTCCTGAAGGGAACCCTGGCACGGTACCATGCCTGCTACAGTGCCTGACATTAACTGGACTTGGATTATTCTTCCTGAAGAGCAGTACACAGCAGTAACTAAGCTAGAACATGCAAATGTTTTAAGCATTTCTCATTTTGCTATTTAATTTATTATATAATTTTATGCTAAAAAGCCTGCTGGTATTTTTATTGGGGTTGTATGAATTTATTAATTTAGTATGCTACGTAAACAGACTTATAGATAGACAGAGTGCATGTCAAAGCTCAGTTGATGAACAAAATTTATCTTCTAAATGTTGGTATGAAGACAAATTTTTACTATTTTCATTATTGTGCAAAGGACAGCATTGTACGACTCTACTTATTCCCAGAGGAGGTGATTTTCACTCCTGCTGGAGAAAACATCTTCACTGATCACTGAGCACCATATGACGAGTGTAGGGACAAAGGGAAATGTTCCCTCCTCTCTCTCAGGTTTTATTGGAATGAACTGTCCAAGATAAAATAGGAGAAAGACATACAAAATGATTAATGTGTACATGGGGAAATCACAGGAGTGCAATTACCCACTAGTCAAGATTATTCAAAACACCACCCTCTTTCTATGGAGGAGGCAGAGAATGGAAAGTGTAGACTATTTTAAGGGCTTGTGAATGATTATTAGGGGGATGGATGGTTCTGCAGCTAGAAATTAGCTTGCAGAATAATTCTCTGTGGAGTCTGCAGGAGCCCAAGTGACAGACAGTACCCTGGGAGGAGGACCTTGCAGGTGTGGGCAAAGCCCACCATCTTCCTGAACAGGAGATGCTCTCCAGGTGTGACAGAGGCAAGCATTCCCTTGCCCTGCAGCTTCTTAATGCAGACCAGAGGCTTGCAGAGGTAGCCTCTGTCTGGATTTAGTAAGAGGGTAGACAAGTACAGAGAGACCTGGTTGTGAGTCCGTTCTTCAGATCACTAATTCCCTTGAGGTCCAATTGCTCAGGTTACAAAAGGGGGTGTAGTTGGGACATCATTCTCTGAGCCCCAGCAACTCCAAAGATGAGGCTGTGGTTCTACTCTCCTTTACCACTCTGAAAACACAGGCACTGCTCTCTGAATGTCTGACCTTGATTTCCTTGTTGCATTGTGATACTTGACGCAGCACCATATCTGTATGTTCTGTGGCTGTGCCGAGTTTGCAATGCAGTGCTCGTTGGGGAAGGGATTGTCTCCTGACATCCAGAAGCCAGAGAATGAATGGTCATCCGCACACCATGGAATACTAGCAAAAGACTGAAAAGCTGAGCAGCAGGACATCATATTTTGTACTTAGTATCTGCATATTATCTGAAAAGTAACTTTCAGAATCAGGTTAAATCATGATTTGCATCCAGATATAAAAAATGAGCTTGTGTTTAAAAATGTATGTATCTGATAGGAAGACGTCAGGCATATGCTAAGCTTGGTTCGAAAGAAAAGTGAAAATGACACAAATGTGTGTGTGGGAAAGGAATTTGATATGAAGTACGAATGCAGGCAAGGCTGGGTTCTCCTCAGGGGAAGGAAGGCAGGTAAACCTCTGCAGGTCAGGACCACGTTATGCACCCACCAGGTACCCACAATGCACAGAGCTGCAAAATACTTCAACAGCGGTATCAGCAGATGTGTCTGCTAGAGTTTTCCACTAAAATACAAAGTCTTCTTCGACATATCTAATAATTATGTCTTAACTCACTACAAGATGATCTTTAACTGATAATATCCCTGTATGTTGCAGGTTGTCTACAGTTTTAAAACTCAAATAAGAGACTTTCATTAAATCATGTCCCCTGGAAACGGTTAAAACTCAAACCCAAACGAACAACTTCCAATCTCAACTTTTCCCAGAGATAACTCTCAGGATAACATAGCTGTTGTTGATTATGTAACTTTGCTAAAAAGAAGGGGAGGAAAAGGGACTGTCGCCCTTGTGAGCAGTGGTCACTTTTGGTCACCATAGTCTCCATGCAGCGCAGCCCAGGGAGGGTGACTAAATGTCAAGCCACTGATCAAGCAGCTTAACTGACCCATAGTCAGTCCAGAGACCCGCCCCCACCCCGATCCAGTCTGAGGGCCAGAATGCTCTGAGGAACCATCCAGACTCTGTGATCTGCTTCTTCTTTGAAACCTGACAGAGTCTAACTTTTTATCATCTACAAATCCAATTTCCACAGGAGGTTCCTCCTGGAATCTCTCTCTTCAACTTGGAAGGGAAGAAAT
>RJWT010043783.1:0-11898 GCA_004365215.1 Cuniculus paca
AAAAGTCAAAGACATCATTAAGCTTAAGAACTAGTATTGTTTTATGCCCTGTCACTTTTGTCTTTGACCCAGTATTATACTTTTGTATAAACTAATGGATGTTTTGTATAAACTAATAGATGTTTTGTATAAACTAATAGACGAGGAGTTTAGGAGTGGTAAAGGGATTGTGAATGCTTTGTTTTCTTCTTTCTTCAGGCACAGTAACCTCGGTGCACGACCTAAGGGGCTATCCACCTTGGTAAAGAGTGGTGTTCCTGAAGCATTGAGGGCAGAAGTATGGCAGTTACTAGCCGGATGCCATGACAACCAGGCAATGCTGGATAGATACCGAATTCTTATCACAAAGGTAGAAACTCTTTTCGTATTATTTTCATGTGAGGCAACATGTAAAATACTGTTTTTCATAGTTCCCATAGGTCATAAATGTTTTGAACTTGTTTAAAAATATATTAGTATTGTGCGTTTAATACTTCTGCCTTTTGAGTACTTGTTGGATGGATATTGGTAAACAATGCCTGTAATTGTCTTTAAACACTTTATGCTGTTTCCTTTTTCATTAGTGTCTTTGTAATTTCTGTTTGCCAAATTGGAATATACAGTTTGTCCTGAGCTCTATTTGCATCAGTGCATTCAACAAATTGTGCATTGAAAATACTTGAAAAAAATGCATCTGTTCTGAATATGTCCAGACTTTTTTCTTGACATTATTCCCTAAACAATACAACAACTATTTTATGTAGTATTTACATTGTATTCGGGATTATAAGGAATCTAGAGATGGTTTAAAGTATATGGGAGAATGCTTATAGGTTACAGGCAAATATATGCATTTTAAGTAAGGACTTGAGTGTTTGTGGATTTTGGTACCTGCAGGGAAGTCTGAAACCACAATCTCCCACAAACACCAAGGGAAAACTGTGTTTGTTTTTCAAGTCTGTTCTGACTTTCAACCAGACATGTTTGTGTTTAAAATTTATATTTGGAATTTTACAAATTCTTTTGTAATTTTTAAGCGAAATTAAAAAGATTTCTATGCTCATTAACCTTACATTACCTAGATGATGTGGATAGTTGTCCAGATTTTTATTGTTGGGTGCCCTGTTTCCAACATAAATTCCTTTGCTTATGTCCAAATAACTCACTACAAGTCATAGTAAAGAGATCAGTGTTGACCTTTTCCTCTTAGGTCTTCTTTTACCTCTTAATGTACTCTAAATCATGAAACTTTAATAGTAACTTTTTGTTTTTTCATATTTATTCTTCAGAGTAAATCAACTTAAAAATTTTTATTCCATATAACTCCTCCTTTTTTGCTTCCCTCTTTGCTTGCTTGCTTTCCACAGATATCTTCTAAGTGCCTGTCACTGATAAATTCAGGTGAAAAATACAACTTTTACCATTTTTTTTAAAGATTAGTGAGCTCCACAGTGGGATTTGCCAGGTGAACCATTGGTATATGTGGTATATATACCAATATATTGGTATATATTGGTATTTGTAGTTTTAAAAAAACAACCAAGATGCCAGATTACACTAATATGTGCAGTGCTGCAATCCTCTGGCCTGATGACCAGTTGTCGCATTGTGGTTTGGAAGTGGCCTTAGCCTGTGGAACTTGCAGATTGTGGTACCGCACTCATATATTCATGTTCAGAATGTCACAATTTTCTTGTAGTTTTCGTGTGATAGATTAGGGGGATTTATAAGTTATCTACTTTTAACTTAGCCCTCGTAAAATGGGTGGATGGTTTGAAAAGATTGTTGTTACAAGCTGGTACATATAAAGATATGTTAAAAAATAACAGTTAATCTATTACTTCAAGGGAAAATTAATGTATAATGATGAGTGACAAAGCAAATACTTCTGGAAATAAACTTGTTTAAAGGAGGATATCTTGAAACATTTGGCAATTTAAACACCATTAAGTGACTTTGTCAATGGAAATTACATGCGTGTGTGCTTTACTGTGGGTATAAATCACTTTTCATATAAGTAACAAATTAAGTACTTTTGATGACCGTTCATGGATTAGCAGGCTCCGCTATATTCCTTCCTCCATTAGATTGAGAGGCTTCATCGATTCATTCTTTTTAACATTTCAAAGTTTGGGAAAGATATAAAGAATGTTATCCCACAATACTATTTACTAACTCTTGATAATACAAGTTCATAAGTGTGATAAAACTTTAACCACTTATACTAAACACTGTGAAAGCTTTGAATATATAACTTGCAAAAAAAAAAAACTTGGATCAAGAGACAGAATAGGAAAAAGGAAGTTTTTTTTTTTCTTCTCCACCGAATAAGATATAAAGAAGATACTTGGAAGCTCAAGAACTATATTCCCTAGATTCCTGTCTTTCTGGAGTCCTTGCTGTGAGTTACTATCTGCCAATGACGATGGGAGGGAAGCAAAAATCATACTACTTTCCTCTGGCAGGGTGAGCTTCACTGGCGGTGAAGTTTTGCATTTGCCTCTAGGCGTTTCATTCTCAATCATTGTGTAGTTTCAGTTTCCTGAAGTTTCTGAACCTATGTGACAATAGCAACCTTCTGATTCTCTTGTCTGTAGCTACTACAGTGGCAGACCTAGAAGCTAGTCTCTTCCATCTTTGGCTCTTTCAGCTTGTGTGAAGTACCCAAGTCCCTGAGTTAATTACTTTTTGAAATACGTGAGTCCTATCTGATATGTCTGGGATATGCTTGTCACAAGGTAGCTGCTCTGCATCCAGCATTATGTTTGGAAAGTAAGAAAAAAGTACACTATCCACATTAACCAAGCCAAAGACAATAGGTGCAGTCTTCTAGTCTGCTAAGTCATCCAAGACTTGTGATATTAACCACACGTTTGAGTTCCCCAGGGCCATCCTGACTTCACACCAGATGACACAAATTTGAAGGTCCCACAGACCCCCTCAGGTTTGATAATTTGCTAGAATGAGTCACAGAACTCAGAAAAGTGCTCAATTCATGATTGTTTTGTTTTGTATTTTAAAAGCGAAAGGATAAAAATTAGAGCCAGCCAAAGGAAGAGAAACATAGAGCAAAATAAGGCACTAAGAGAGTTTCAGATGTGTGGTTCTTCTAATATCTTTAGAGACATATCATCCTCCTGGCATCATCCTCAATGACATACCTTCCTGGAATCAATGTGTGGCAGTACACTTTTAGAGCTAACCAAGAAAGCCTACCAAGCTTTCCTCCAGAGTTTTTATTAGGATTTCATTGCGTAGGCTTGATTGATTGTATCATCAGTGACCTGACTGAACTCAATTTCTGGACTCTCTTCTTTCTTCCCTGGAGATTGGATCACATGTCTCAAACCCAACCCTCTAATCACAAGATTGGTCTTTGTGGCTTGGCCAGTCCTCATTTTGAGTCTTCTAGTAGTCTAGTATTTATGAGTCACCTGGTTAGCATAAACTATTAGATGGTTTTGAGGGCCCACCATGAATAACTACTTCTATTATTTAGGAAATTTCAAGTATTTAGAGGTCACCTCTTAGGAGTGTGAATGGAGGTCAGGCATCTGTTGGATAGGTCTCAATAAAGCCTATCATCTTTTTAAAGTGCTTTCCCTTGTCAGGCTCGATGGCCCATGCCTGTAATCCCAGTCCTCAGATTCTGCTGTAGAATATTTTATTCTAAAAATATATATGTTAGTAATTTATTTCTGAATGGCAAATGTTTACTATTTGCTACTTAAAATTGAGCAGTAATGTATAATTAAGATTATAATAAATATTTCCACATTCAGTATATAGATCTATGACAACATAAAATTTTAATGTTATTCCTACTGTTAATAATATGGCTCATTAAAAATTAACATTTTCATACCAACACTATAGAAATATGTTGGTCTGGTCATATACTCTGAAATTCTCAAGTCATAATACTTCTGTGATAAGAAGTACAGTACAATGGTACATTTAATTTCATACTCTTCCTTGCATCATTGCCAAGCATAATAATAGGATGAATAATATTATTATTTCTGAATCTGATTTTCTCCTTTTTCTATGTTTAGGAGTAGAAACGAGACAGCAAATGCTTATAGCTAAGAGTGTATTTACATACTGTGGTGGCAAATACATCTGAACTTTCACTACACAATAGGAAGAACATGAACACCCGTAGGATTTTCAGTAAGAAGTGCCCCATATTTGGCACTTGTTGGTCATGGTTCAGCAGCTGTTAGTCTTTTCTTTTTGTCTAATTTTTCCTGTCTTATTAAGGGAATGGCAAGATTTCAAGGTCAGTTAATGAAATGGTTCAGCTTGAACAAACAGAATTGCTTTATAAAAACCCTACCAGAGACTGCAGATTGCATAGGAAAGAAGGAATCTGAAGTATTTATAGAAAACTTAAAACTTGGCTTCTATGAAACAGTAGACTGTCATTTGATTCTGTAGTCAAGGTATGCTAGTTGAAAATCTGTAGCCACAAATCACATTTTGAAGCATTTTTTTCAGGGATCACAAACAGGGCCAACAGACTGGATCTAGCCTACAAATATGCTTTGTACATCAAAGAATAATAAAACTATACTTTGTTTTGCCTTAGGCTTAATACTGTTGTTCTATTTACTTTACATTTTAATACCTGTCTGATCCTCAAATATTTTTGATTTTGTGATTTCATTACACCACTATGTAGACCATTGTCTCAGAGGAGGAGGCTATCATAGTGTGATTTTAACTTCTTTCACGTCTACTTGCCAAGCAGATTGTAAAGCTCAGAGGAGCAAGGAGCACTCTTTTGCTCTTTAAGAGATACTTTATGTCTGATATATGCCAGATGATAAATGAAGTTTATTGTCATCCTTCCCAAGAGAGAACAAAGGTCATTTGCTGACTTATTTATATGCTCATTTATTTAGGTTTTCTTTTTTTTTTCTTTCTATAAGGTTAGGTCCTGGACAAAGATGGTGAACTATGCAGCAGTGTTGTTTTCCTAGGTAACGTACGTATCTTAGCAGGGAGATGAATAAGCCATGGGACAGCAAGCAGTTCTGTTGTACCAGTCTCTGTTGTTTTTGCTAGGTGAATAGGAACCACCAAGAATTACTGGCCCAGAGAGTTTTGCTGTAATTAGTGGGGCATGTAGGTTGAGAGATCTGGAACCATAGTAGATCAAAGCTAGAGAAAAGTACTGAACAGAGAAAGGGGCTGGGATTACAGTGTGGAAAAATCACATTCTGTGGCTCATTGGCTTTTATAATATAATCTCCAGAAAATAAAGCTTAGCGTTCATTTTTGACTTATATGAAATAACTATTGAGACAAAATTATTAAACAGCATGAAAAACTTTGAACTATATTCAAGTGAGGATGAACCAGCGCAGAAGCTATACACCCGTGGTGAGGAACCAACAGCATGCATGCCACAGTGGTCTATTTGTATTATGGAAAGCTCTAAAAGGCTCGCCTTCACTGCTCAAGGCCAACTGATAATCTCAGTCTAAAGCCAAGGGCCAAGCACGGAGCAGTCAGAGAAGCCATAATATCGAATTATATTGGACATGCTGCTATCCTTAGAAGGAACATTCAGGCACAACTTGTCATAGTTACACAGGTAGCAGCTTCACTCTAGGTGGGAGTGCTGGTATTCATTATGGAATTAGAACTATAACTCTGCTACTTACTAACATGTGACCTTGAACAAGTTCTTTAATTGTCCTGTCTCAGT
Organism: Cuniculus paca; assembly: GCA_004365215.1. Lineage (NCBI taxonomy): Eukaryota > Metazoa > Chordata > Mammalia > Rodentia > Cuniculidae > Cuniculus > Cuniculus paca. Next base: position 5,696 of record RJWT010043783.1, read on the forward strand.
TTGCTCTTTTGTAAAATGGGCATAATAATGTGTATGTTATAGGATTTTTGTCAGGATTCAATAAGACAATTCATATAAAATACTTGGTATGTGCTTACTATATGATAAGTACTCACCATTGATAAAGATTAAGGAAAATTATAAAGGAGCATATTCTTCAGTGCTAAATAAGTAGCACAGGGAAGTACTGTAGAAAATGTGATTACTTTAGGCTAACCATCTGAGAAATGGTTAGAAAGAAAGAAAGCAAAGAGTACTGTGTTATCTACATTTGCCACTAATTTGTTGTGCCACATTCTTCAATTTATCAAACAGTACCATTTTTGTGTCAGACAATGTGCTAGGCACTAGTGTGAGGTATAAAAACTAATAATATGTATATCTGACCCTTGAAGTTAGTCTACTGGTGGTGGCAGCCAAGAAAGTGGTGAAAACGGTAATAAAATGATTGAGTGCTATGGCACAGGTATGAGCGAAGTGACAAGGGAGCACAGAGGCTGGGTCAGGCCTCTCCAGCTAGAAGGAATTTGAATGAGAGGATCTGCCTCAGCCTTCACACATCTTGTAACAACAAGGAGTTGTGAAGTTGTGAAAGGTCCTGCTCTGTCTGTGTGACATTCACTGTGACCTCCAGGGGCCCTCTAGAATAGAAGGCCTAAGTGAGCAAGGTTGGCATCTGAGTTTTTGCTCATTGTTTTAACCTTAACACTCAACACTAGATTCTCCTTTAGTAGATGCTATGTACATGTTTGCTGAGGGAATTAATGGGATATATACTGAGTGTTATGTCTAGTGTTTTTGTATGTCTTAATACTTTTATCATTGCTGAGACAAAATATCTGACACCCAGAGTTAAAGGAGGAAAGGTTTATTTAGCTCACAGTGTGTAGAGATTTTAGTCCATAATTGGCTAGCTCCAAGGCAAGGTGGCATAGCAGACCGACATCACAGAGGAGAAACAGTTCATGGTGGGCAGAAGGTAGCAAAACACGCAAGAGATGGCCACAGCTCTTTGCATTCTTTATACTTAAACAGGCTACTTAGGGTAAGTAGCACTCACGTCCTTAATTCTAGGGCGCTTGAACCTAGCATTACAGTCCCAGTGTCACACACTCTAGATCCAGCCACCTCTGAAAAAGCCCCACTTATGACCATATGAGGTCTTGGGGGACTATCTGGGTGTAGGTCATACCAGTATGCCTTCTCCATGTAACCTTGATGACTACAGTTATTTGATTCTCATTTTTACCTTTAAGGAAATAAGAGGTGCAGAGAGATTGAGAAACACAGTTATTAAATAACAGAGTTGATATTTGAGCCTATGAAGTAGAAACTTCTAAAAATGAAATGGATGTATCATCCCCACTTTTTGTTTTAATGATTCTGAAGCAAAAGCTCTTTATATTTTGCTGATCGTTAATCATTTTTTAGATGATCTGAAGGAACAATAGAAGGATAGTGACCTTGCTGCCCCTATGGATAGAAACAAACAGAATTTAGAGCTTCTGAAGTGAAGATTAAATCTTAACCGCTAGCATGTGGAGCACTGAGTAATAACCACATTTTCACATATTCTGAGCCATTTGATATGGAGGAGGCTGTGTGTATTTTCGGGCAGATTGAATTTTATGTAGTGTAACAGAATTGTATGTGCAATTTCAGTAATTACAAGGCATTTGTGATATAATTTATCAAGTCAAGAGTGCTAATTAGTACTTATATAAGATAGCAAATATGAAATTGTCCTGTTTTGCTCTTTTGTAGAAGTGATATATTTTGTAACATGCATCCTTTATACTTAATCAAAACAGGCTTTTAATTGATAAGTTCTGAGAAATAACAAAATCATGAGCCGTTTTCTCCCAGACATTTGAATTTTTATTTCTCCAAATGAATCTTTTCTTTTTAAAAGATTTAAGTTTTATTGTTTGATAGGCCCAGATTTGAGCCTCACTTCTCTCAAGTATTAAATTGTGATTTTTCTAAGCCTCCATTATGTATTTGTAAAGCAGGCACACTAATAGTATCTCCTGGGATTGTGAAAATTAAATAAAATGATGATGTTCTCAATATGTAGTAAGTACTCAAGATTAGCCTCTTTTTATAAGTATGCTACATTCTGGGCAATAATAACAGTAATAGCAATGATATTGGTAATAACGATTAAGATTCTACAATGGTCTCAGTGAAGCTGCTGGGTTCATATGATTACTGTGTTTGACATTTTGACAGACTTCTTAATCTTGTGCCCATTAAAAAAATTTTGGGTTGTCTTTTTTTTATTGCTGAGTTGCAAGGGTTTTTTTGTATATTCAGGATACCAATCCTTAATCATTCAGTAATTTTTCTTTACATTTTTGAGATAGGATCTGACTTTGTAGTTCAGGCTGGGCTCAAACCCTTGGCGATCCTCCTGTCTCCATCTCCTGAGAGGTGAGATTGTAGGCATGCGCCACCATGCTGAACATCATTCAGTAACTCTTGATTGAGAATCTTTATCAGATTATGTGATTTCTAGGGATGCACAGCTAGAAAAGGTTCATATCCTTAAGGAGTACAAGTAAGGGAAAGCTAAGCCCTTTCACAGATGCAACAAGTATATTAGGATATAGGTTATAATTTCTTAAGTGTATAGAATACAGAGGAACTAGTGACAGCTCTGTTTGGGGTGAGCCTGGGAAAAGGTCACAGATGAGACACTGTCTGAGATAGGGACTTAAAGAATATGTCTGAGTAGAATAGGAGAAGAGGCCCTGTAAAGGGAGTGTCTTATGTAGGAATTCTTACCATTTGTAACTAACCTGGATTATCCAGAGAGCTTAGAGAGGAAAATCAGTTTATTCTTTTCTTCCCACACTGCCACCCAGTTGACCAACTCCACACACTGATCATGCATTAGTGCTTGTCTCCTTTTTAAATAGAATTTAATCCAAGTCTGTTTCTCTTAGAAAAAATAAACATAATGAAACCCCCGAGAAAAAATACGTCATATCTAAATGATACCAGAAGATAATATTTGATTGGTTATCTAGGATTGGTGCAATAGAGTTTTAACCAGTAATATTAGAGTATCTAAAATGTTAAAAATGTTTGAATGCCTATGGTATGCTGGGTACTGTGCTAGGATGGTAGTGGATATTGCTTTTTAAAAACCATTAACTGAAAGACTATCATCGATTGACTGAAATGAAATCCTATAAACCTGCAGAGGAGCAACCAAATATTGTACACTACAGAGAACATTTGCTTAAACCTGTGTCAGAGAGCAAAATGAGGAGTTGTAAGTATTTGGTAGTTGCTGCCAAAAATCCTTTCTGGAATAATAAATAAAAAACAGCCCTAAGAGTGGCCTCTTTTAAGATTCTGCAAGTTCTCTGCTTTCCTGATTATTGTATGGACAGATAAAGCTTCACTATGTTTATTTCTGTCAGGATATTGGTACTGCTGAGAATAAAACCTGTCTCTTCTCTGTTCTCTAGTGTATTATTGTAGCAGATGGCTTTTAATAAAACATCCCACTAAAGAAAAATTTTTACTCTACTTTAGAGGAATATGCTATGTTTATACTACTGTAAATTCTCAAGAGGAAATGTTTAAATTGGTATTTTTCTTATGATTGAATAACATGTACTGCATATATAATTAAAAATTCAAGTCGTATCAGTTATATAGTCTTTTATTTAATAGGATTTCATAAGCAAATAAAACCCTGTACATCATTTAACCAGGTAAATATTTGCTTCTTCTTTACATGACTTTTACTTTTTAAAAATTCTACGTGTTAGGCAAATAATACTCAACAATAGAATTCATTGGTAGTCAGCGCATTGCTTAATTACATGGCTGCTCTGCTCTGTGTCATCACCTTGTCTAGTTGTGGGAAATGAGCTTTTTGATAGAATGAGGTTATTCCAGCTGGGTCTGTACCATTGGCATTTATAAAAACCATGGGGTTTTTTACTGGTACATACTGATGTAGTCGTAAGACTTATGAAGATTTCTTCAGAAAATTTATAATTCTTTAAAATTTACTAACAAAAAAAGATGGTCAAGGAGAGTAAAGCATATCCTTGTATTATTGTTAATGCCTTGAATGTGTTTATACTGGAAGGCTTTTATTAAGAGATTCACAATTAGTAAAAGAGGTATACCTCTTGTTTTCTCTTTTTTTGCATAGTAAGGATAGTAGTTTCTTACTACATAATTATACTTTTGCTTATTGTTATTTTACCATAGCACAGTAGTTATCTAGTTTACTTGGTCATCGTCTCTTGGGTCTTTCATTTTCTCATACATACGTATAGTGATATCTACATGTATAAAAACTGTTATTCTTGGTGAGTTTGAGGGCTAATAGCTTCCTGCCAGTCCTTCAGCAGTGATATTTGTGTACAAATTTAAAAATATATTCTTAATTATTTTTATGTACTTAAGTGATGTGTTTAATTACTACTAGAAAATTAAAAATTTGCCATCCTTTCAACATTAATAGTTTTGAAGTAGATTAAGGAAGATTTTCATGTTATAGAATTCGAGTAGGAATATATTGTGGGTGGTTTTTCGTTTTTTTTGGTCTTTTCGAGACAGGGTTTCACTATGTAATTCAGGCTGGCCTAGAACTTGCAGCAATCCTTCTGCCTTAGCCTCCTGAGTTCTGGGATTACAGGCGTGCATCACCATGCCTGTCTCTGAATATACTGTTTTTAGAAAACTATTTTGATATTCTTGTTGAAGATAAATCATTCTATGGCATAATAAAATCTGTTGTATAACTGTAGCTAAATATATGGCTAATGAGTGAAAGAGAAAAGGAAATCTTAGATCTGAAAAATTTTCAAGAGCCTGGGATTACAGTCTTGGATCCCATTTTCATACTATCTTCTTTGGCTTTAGTCCATATTTTCTAGAACATATTTATCTTTTATTGGGTAATATGGTGTGCTGAATTTATTGCAGGGCTTTTGCTTTGACTTTGATTTATCTTTCCATTCAAATTTATGTTTAGATGTGTTTATTATTATTTGGTGTTGAGGTGAAAAAAAGGAACTGGCAGCAGATACCTAGTAGCAGGTACCAAAAATCTAGCTCCAGACTTACACACCAACAATTTTAAAATTTAATTTTCATTAGTGCATGTTTGCAGTATATAATGATTACATTCAGCATGGGGAGTTGGTACATGCAAACATTTTTATTTCTAATACAGTTGAAGAGACTAGGTTAAAAAGTCGATCAGAACTTTTGTGCTCCTGGAATAAACTACTGGTATGCGTTTTTTTCTTCCTCAAGAGAGAGCTTAAATTATTACTAATGTCAGAAGGATTCAATCACATCTACCCTTGGAGAAGCTGATCTCTGACATGTTTATAAAAACTGCTTAATCTTCTAATAGGTGACTAATTTTTTGAAGACAGCATCAAGAAGCTTTTATCTTGGTACCTGCAAAAATGATGTGAAAAGGAGCAATTTTCACTTATCTTTCTAAATCTTCAGTTCTTACATGTAAAAGTTGAATGGCAGTTTTGGATTGAAAGCTTGTTTGAATTTTTCTACCCATCTCTCTGGTTAATATTTAGGCATTCTAAGTAAGGTTCCATTTCTTCATAATAATTCATTAATTGTAGTCACTATAGTTTTTAAATTTTACTTCCAGGGACCTCAGATCATCTTTACTTTGAAAAGTTTCTAAGTTCAAGTGTTGACAGGGGTAATTTGGACATGTTGACAAAAATTTCATTCTCATTTGGTTTTATAGATCTGGCCCTGCATTCAAAAGGGTAATTAATCTTTATTACATACTGTTTTAGATTTTTCAAGTAAGCTAAAGCAGAATTTTAAATTAATTGGAGAAATTTCTTTGAATCATAGACATACTCTATTTTCCTATTGGGACTGACGATATATTTCTGGATACTGAGCTGTAATTTTTTCTAACTCACTTCTCCTGTGGAAAGACCTTTTTCTATTTGAACAAAAAATACACTGGGCTTAATCCTGGGGGAAAGATGATGTTTAAGTAGCACCATGAGGGAAATCATTGTTCAGTCCCAGTGGCATCATGTAGTCTTACATTAAGTGTTTTGGAACTAATTAATCAGGAAACAACTCTAATTAAAAGGAAAACTGCTCATCAGCTGCCAGGTTAGGCTATTATAAAATAGGAGCTATAGACTGGTGAACTGCATGTTAGCTTCTAGAAACAT
>RJWT010043784.1:0-11906 GCA_004365215.1 Cuniculus paca
AGTAGTCCTAGTCGATGCTATAAAATGAATACACGTAAGTCTCACATTCTTGTAAACTGTTGTCATCTTAATTTAAATTTTGCAGTAATATAATCATCTTGGTCACTTTTTTCTCGTTGCTGAAACAAAATATCTGACCTCTAAAATTAGGAAAGAAAAGGTCTATTTAGCTCACAGTTTTTGGAGGTTCACACTCAACTGGCTGCAAGGAAGGGTGGCTGGCTAAGGGGCAACCTTTCATGGTGGCCAGAAGCAACAAGAGCAAAAGGACAAAAGGCCAAAACAGGAAAGCACGCCTCCTTCCCTCCCTTATATTGTATGCCGGCTCCCCACCCCTGGGCAGTTGCAGCATTCACACCACCAATCCCAGCACTAAACAATGAACCAATCACAAATGCTAGACTCAGTCACCTTGGAAAGGCTGCCCCCCATGACCACATGACACTTTGCAGGGTCATTTAAACACAAACCATCACAATAATAGATATAAATTAGTGCTGACCATTACAGAAGTCTCATCATGTACCTACGTTTGACTATTCTATATTAAAATGAGTATGATTAAATAAAATAAGTAGATGGGAACCATATCCAAAGATTCATCAATAACATCTAAATTGTCATTTTTAACAGTACCAAGATAAATATAAACTATGGGATGATATTATTTATACTTATGTTTTTATCAACTACAATTTAAAAAACTCTCCAAATACCCTCAGGAATACCTTCAACACACCAAGAAAAAGTATTTCTAAATAGGTTCATATCTGTAAATGCTTCTGTCTTTAGGACACAATTTCTGCTGCACTCGGTAAGTAATCTTATAAATTTATAATCTGCAAAAAGATGTGATGCCTGGTCAAATTTTTCCATTAACACAGCTAAATTTTAAATCATCCTCACATATTTATGTACATTCCAAAACATAGCATATTGAAATTTCAGTCCTTTAATCAGATCTTTGGGGTTGTTCTTTTTTATCATTTACCTTTGCCTTGCATCAATCATACTCCTAATAATTGTTTGTTTCCTAATGATTTCCTTTAGTTGCATTCTTCAAAACTGATGTACTTTGAATATTAAAGGCATGGAACATTTTTATTTCACATGCATACACAAAATTTCTGTCTTGTTCTTTCCCACTTGCTTGGTATGTGTAGACTTCTTGGTCTATTTTTTACTTTGACACTGATGCTAAGAGACAAGTTTACAAGACGCGTTTCATTTTTCCCCTCATCAACTGTGGCCAACATTCAGTCTCATAGTCAGAGAGACAATAAGAGGAGGCAGGGTCCAGAGCAACAGCAACATTCACCTCCTGTCAACAGCTGTGATCCAAAACTATGGCTCTAATGTTGGCAAACAGCCTGATGCTTCAGGAGATTCCAGAAGAATATACTGGTGGCAAATTTTTTTTAATTTATAATTTTTAACTTTGGAAAATTATTCCGTTTTTCTTAACACTGCCCAACTCAAATAAAACACTGATCAAGTGTTGCCTAGAGCAGATTCATTTGAGATTCAAATAAATGCTTGGAGTTTTGGTTGTTAATGTGACCTTATTAAGTTCAAAATTATTTTAATATACATAAACTTAAAGAGCTTCCAAAGAAACAAAGAACTTTGGTGTAGGTAATTACATTCTGGGTTCTTAAGCAGAAAAATACCTGTGCTTCTATTTGAATCATAAAACAGACATCTGTCCCAAAGTCTATGCAAGCTCATTCCAAGCAGCATTTAAATGGAAAGGCAAATGAAAAAGTTAACTCTCTCCCCACAGCATTTGCACACAGTGAAGCTACCATTTATACCCTTTTGCTCCCCTTTTTCGGTTTTAGCGAATATAAAAATGTGTCATTTTGTAAGAGTACTAGACTTTGTGAAATTATCAAATAAAAACAAAGAAATATCCTCCCAGCCCAAGGAAATAAGGGAAATGGTTAACTAATGTTTAAATTCAATAATTTAGTTGCACAGCTCAAAAAACAAATCTACTATTCCTGAAAAACCAGTAAGGGATTAAAATAATTTCTGAAGAACTGTGTGGTGAATAGTGATCAAATTTTGCCTGGTTTCACACAATGACTACCCTTTTAGGAGTTAACAGTCATTTAATGAAAATTTTAAGATGTTAGGAATTCCAGCTCTAATTCATCATGATTAACAGAACTTATTCATCAACATTGTCTTTTAATATCTAATTATTGCTAATCTTTGGACACAGTTCTATCATCTATTTTACCAAAGTAATCTTTATTATGCAATGAAAAATACAAGATATAATTCATAGACTGAACTTAGGAAAATTACAGACACTGTTGATTGTATTAAAAACTTCTTAATATTTTTCTTAGGCTAAGACCTCTCATAATAGCTCCTAAATGATTTGCTGTTGTATGTCAGGCAGATTCAATAAAGTGTTAATGCCTGAAAATAATGTACTTAAGATGGGGCCAAGGAAGTACTATTTTTTTTACAAATTCACTCATTCATATGTTACCAGCAATAATACTTATTCATCTTACAGATGCCAAGCACCTACTACGCACGTGTCAACCCATTAACCTGGGTACTGGGGATAAAAGAATGAACATGCATCCAGAGAGCTCAGAAAATTGCTATTTATTGAATTTTACAGCCTAGATAATGTTGTTATAAAAATATAGATTAACTTGAATTATAGAACTGAAGGACAGCCTACTGCAATATCCTTGTTTTCTTACATTTTCTGCTTGAACATTTGGAAGTTTCAAGAGCATGGAAAAGATGTCCCATTGATAGCATGATGCACAGATTACAGATGACTGTGTGTTGTCGTATCAGGTGTTTGAAGCCCCTAGGATTTGTTATTTATCCAGGTGTTTCCAACGTCATCTAGCATATTATTAACCAGCTTCTCTACTCTGTGTCAAGCAAAATGCTTGTGTACAGAAAACAAGCACTGAACCTGAAATGGTCCCATGATATATTTTATTTTAATTAAAAACATGTATCTGTATACACATATACAAACACATAACTATTTGCATGTATCTTAACTGTCTTATAAAGAAGAACCCTAGAAACTGATCGAGACAAAGACAAAGTTCCCATCAATGCCATTAGTTCCCACTAAAAGAAGCTGGTCCCTTGAAGCAATTGCTAATTCCAAATCTGGAGCAAGAAATGTACATAAGAATATGAACTATTTTGACCTATCAGACACTAAGGATGCTACCAACAGTACTCAAGAGCCAACTTGAAGAGGATATCACTGGTCAAAAATGGGACATTTAAGCTTCAGGAGAGAAAAGAATTTCAATGGGTTGAAACTTACTAAATATTTTAATATTCATTAATTTTGAACTCATAAAATGACAGCTAGCTTATTATTTTGAACAATGGCTATAATTATTCCAAAGGGGAATTTAGCCTTAATGTGAGATCAAAGGACTTATCCTTTCTTATATAAATTGAACCTGGGACAACCAAATAGTTGAGGAAGAGAAGCCTTTCCTTATAAAAGTATTCCAATTACGAGATGAAAATGCAATTACAGAATTATATCCTTTTGAATTAGTAAATTAAGATGTTGAGCATCAACAGCTGCTAACATCAAAGAAAATCAAAACTAGACAGATATAATGTACCTCCTGATGAAAAAATCAGCACCACCTAACATTTTTGCTAAAGGATTGGTGTTTCAGTCTGATCATTGCTCTCAATTCAGCTGCCAATTTGCAAGAAATACAGGAACAAAGAAACAAGCTGCACTATACAGTAAGTTTACTGCAAAATCAGTAAACTCTCAATGGTGGGACATTCTAGAGGTTCAACAAGTTCTCCAAAAGATAACTTGTAAAGGAAAATGTAGAAATGAAAGAAGAACTAGAACTAGACTAAAAGTGGCTCAAAAACACATCCATATTTTAATTTGGCAAGGCTTAACTAGAAATGCACAGAGACAGAAACGTAAAGAAGTAAGGGAATGATTAAATGGTAACGTCAGTGAGTTCTTAAGGACTGACAGAAACAATGACTGAGAGGTAGCACGTGGAGGGACTTCTGGCAGGATGGGGAAGTTGTGTTTCTTGACCTGAATAATGCTACTAAGGCTCTTCACACATTATCTAGGCATCTGTGCTGTATAATTTTATACATCAATATTTTTAAGCATTTCTCACACTAGACCAGAGTACAAATACCACAGTATAAATGAAGAATTATTCTTAGATTTAAACAGTTCACATCCTCTTTGATCCCTACTTTCTAAGGATGAGTGCTAACTGAAGTCATTTGCCAAATCAGGCAATTAGAAGATACTTCTGTAGAACGATGTATTCCTGATACTGTTTTAAGCTTTTCTCCATGTACACTTTAAAATAATCTGTCTTGAAATCAGTAAACAGTGAGCCCTTGTTTTATTAATTCAAGAACTATTTACTGTATTCCTCCCTAGGTGCCAGGTATTGGGCTCACTATGCAAAAAAGAATAAGACAGACAAGTTCTCTGATTTCACAAAGTCTATACAATGTCCATTCATGAAGAGAATGGTACATACTGAAATAGGTTCTCAGTAATAGATACAGAAAACTTTATTGCCATCACCAAGAATTTCATTTTATACTGAAAGAAACTAAAATGTAAAGAGATTTAGTAACAAGCCTACTTAGAAAAGAGTAGTCAGTGTCCAAACTAGTTCAGTCTAACTCCATAATCAGCGTTCTTAATTGATTGCCAAAGTTTCTCAAACTGAATTCTAATTCTCATGGTGATATTGATAATATGCCAAAGCTACAAAAAAATCAAACAATTATCATGGAACATTCTCCTAAGGTGATAATTGTACAAAATTATAGATAATTTAAAACATGCTCAGTAGTAACATAGAGAGTTTTACACAAAACTCAAGCCCATTTTTAGGGTAAAACCTATGAATGACAACAAAATCACTCACTCTAGGACGTCAGAGCTTATTCTGTCTTACAGCAAATCATAAGCATCTCTTCCTATAATTCCCCACCCCACCTGCTTTAGGAAGATAACTATTCTTCCTCAAGACTAGTCAAATCAATGATTAGTATCAATAACTACTAGTCCTTGGTAATTTACCTCAATGAGGTCTTTGATGATTCAATTCTCCATACTCATTTTATTACTTAGAAGGTCTCAGAAAATGAGTAAGACAGCTAAACTAGCATTTTTCACTCTCCTAATTAATCAAATGCTTAAGTCAATGTGAGGTTTAAAGAATGTGCTTAAAGGAAGACTGATTTTTAAGTGAAATCTGATGGTTTGAAAGTGATGGGGCTAACCTAAAATAAGCTGAGACTGTCTACTACAGTGAGCTGAGGTTTTCTTCTTTACTCTTTATAGCAGTTTGTGAGGCCTTAGAGAAATCCAATGCATGTGGCTCTGTGGTGTTTATAAGTCGCAATGCAAAATAAGACTATGAGTGACTTTGCCAAGTACTAAAGCTTTTGTGGAAAAAAAGAAGCCTAAGGCATTACCTAGTTCTTGCACCAGACCTCTCCAGGTACACCGCCATGTCTCCTCGGGACTGTACCAAAGATTGGTGATGGGTGGGACAGAGGAAAGAGTCATGAGTCATCACTACAGGACAGTCATCCAAAATGAAATGCTATGCCAGGAGTGAGCAAATCATTGCCTGGGAAGTGATGCAGAAGGTTAAAGAGCCAAAAGAGTTTAATTGAGCTAGGGCTTAAATTGGAAAAGCCAAGCAGACAGGAAGTTGAAGAAGTAAATTATAGGTCAAAACTGGACAGCCAGAGATGAGATCAAGACACAGTTAAAGCCAGGATAGAAATAGAATTTAACACAGCACAGAAAAACCATGCCAAACAATAGGCAGGGATGCTTAGTACCTTGAGAGAGAGAGAGTTATATAATGTAGCTTTTATTTGTACATTGAAAGAAGCCCTAAATTTTAACAAGCACAGCTAGTGTAGGAAAAAATTATTCTTTTTTTGAGAGGCTAAAAAAATAGTACTGTAGATAAAAACAGAACCTTGAAGGTCAGTTTTTATTATACAATGAAGAATTATCACATCCTATATTGTTCTGCATATCAAGGAGAAAACAGTTCACTGTTTAATATTAAGTAAATAATTCCAAAGGTGATAAAATTTAAAATAATCACTTCCTTTCCATGAAATAGGGTTGGTTGGTTAATATTAATTTCCTAATATCAGTACCATGCCTCACACTTGTCAGACCCTCAATATACAATTGCAAATAAAAAGGAATAAAGTTGTGTATCTGGCCAATATGCCATTGCTTTCTCATGATTCCTCAATGTATTTCACTGACATTTCTTCAAAATTACATTCAAAGTATATTTTGACTGTATTTCATTACAGTTGATTCTAAAATGATGCAATATGAAAAATGTTTTATATGGGTGTTCTTAGATCTCAATCTTTAACAAAGTTTTGCTCCTGTTCCAAAGCACACACCTGCAATGTTTGTACCTTGGACAGAGATTGCTACTCAGAATCTCTCACTCCTCACTCTGGAGTCAACAAGAGGCAGAATTACTTGTACAAAAAAGCAACAGGACTGCAGTCATTAGAAAGCTGCTGGAAGTGATTTACGTTTCACTTTAGTATACTCATCATAAGCACATAAAATGAAAATGACTTCACATTTGATTGGATACAATGCTTGTTTTTAATAGATTTTTAATAATACAGGAGGGAAATAGCTGGATAACCTAAGAATTATATAAGAAGTCTGCATTTGTTCATTGACACGTTTTACGATCAGTGTAGACTCACAGGAAAAGCTAACCGTTGATCATGGAGTTGGTTTTTAGTTTTGTTTTGGTTTTTTTGTATCAAACACACAACCTCATGCTTGCCAAGTGATTTCTTTTAAGAAGCCAAAGCTATCAAAACTGAATCCTTCCTCTTTCAACCAACTCTTCTACAGATCATTCCAGAAATTATATTCTCCTCTAAGAAAAGAAAAAAATTATTTATAATGAAAATAAAATTACTAGTGAGGGGTATAGATCTGGAAAGAACTAGAAAGCAAGTTATTTTCATGCCAGGTCTTTATATGTAGCTTTGAGAAGCAGTACATTTCAAGGATATTTGTGGAGAAACATATTACTTTTAGCCATCAATCAAAAATCAATGTGTTGAGAACTCTCGCTTCCAGCCAAAATGTATTCACAGAGACTGTTTCAACCTCTCACCTTAAACAACTAGACGACCAAGCAAAATACATGAAAAGAGGGAGTTTTCAGACACGGTACAATAAACAGCTTGAGACTTGATCCCTAGAAAAATGGAAACAAATGAGATGAATCCCACTTATTGCCTAGCAGAACTGTAGAACAGAGAGGAAGTGGCCATCAGAGATCAATGGTATTTATGGGTGAAGACACGAAGATCAAAGTATAGGGAAGCCAAGGAAGCTAGAACATGTGGGAATGAACATTAAGAAGGAGAGAGCTGTGCAGAGAGTACAAAGGGGTTCCCTCTGCTCTTGACCATTACAATGTGACTACCTTGGCATGCACGAGAGGAAACTGCCCCAGGCCATCAAACAACTGGTAGACCAAACAATTCTCTGAAGTCACACAGGGCTGGGAATATTCTGTGTTTCCATCAGCCAGAATGGAAAGACATCCCAACACCAGGGAATGGGGCAAAGTTCTCAGAAGAATATGGCCTTAATAGTGAGACTAAATTAGCTCTAGACTAAATACTCCTCTGGAGCTGCCTTAAGAAAGCTTTAAGTAAGCAACAAAAGGACCAAACTGATTATTTAAAGTAATATTTTAAAAATCTAGCATCAACAACATAAAATACAACTGGCACCCAATCAAAAGTTACCAGTAAGCGATCACCCACAATCAAGAGAAAGAAATCAAATAATATAAGTGGAGCCAGAAATTACAGACATGACAGAATTAGCAGAAAATTGTACTCGAATAGTTATTAAACTACTATTACAACTATGATTCATACGTATAAGACAGAGAGGAAAACATGAACACAAGAAGGACAAAAATGAGTGATTTGTTTAAAAGACTCAAATCAGATGGCTAAAGATGAAAAATACTATGTTTGGGGGGAGGAATCAGGATGTTTCAAGGCAATTCATCATGGGTCAAAATCACAAAAACCTAGTAGCAACCATTAACCAGTGATTTTGTTTTTGTAGATAACAGCTGAGGTTCTCTAATCAAACAAAGCTACACCCCTCATTCAATTAGAGTTATAATTATGAACTGTGCTACTATAAACATGGATATGCATGGATCACTGTAGTATGGTGTCTTGAACTCTTTGGAGAAGATACCTAGAGGAGAAAAAGCTGGATCAAACGTAATTCCTATTCTTAGTTTTTTGAAGAATCTCCACACCGATATCCATAGTAGTTTTATTACTTAACATCCCCATCAACAATGTAGAATAATCTTGGAATTGGCCTATATGCCCATCAACAGATAAAGAGAATAAAGAGAATGTGATATTTACATACCATGGAGTACTACTCTGCCATAAAAAAGATAAACGAGTCATTTGTAGGAAAATGAGAATATAATGTTAAGTGAAATAAATAAGACACATGAGTATAAATATCTAATGGTTTCTTATATTAAAAACCTCATTTTATATGTGAAACCCAAGTTATAAATAAATAGTAAAATAAAGGCAAATAATAGGGAATAGGAAGATAGATATTTCTCAAATGGAAAGAGAATCAAGATGTGGAGGGAGGGAGAGGGAAGGAAAGGCAGTGAATAAAAGGAATTAAAATATATTATGTACATGTACCAGCTCCCTGCAAGGAATACAAACACTATGCACATACTAATAATAAAAATAGAATTATACCTCAAAAATTTTAGGATGCCTTCTAAAAAGCCAGAATTCATAAAATCTCTTGCATCATAAGACATCTAATCCTTTTTGACAGCAAATAGCATCATCATTCCTATTTCTGTAGGTTTCAGGAACCATTCTAGATGGAATGAGAGAGAAAATACAAACCAATAAAATATTTGCCTCTGTACAATGAAATGAGCATGATCTTATACCTACTGAGTTCTTTCCCATCTTCCCTTATTTTGTTTCTCTGTGTATTATACTACTAATAGCTGGTTCTTAATGGAAATTCTGACTCTTCGCTTTTCCCTTGTTATGTCCCCCTCCCCTCCTCAGTCTCCTTTGCTGATGCCAGGAGAGATGATTTAAGCAACAAAGGTTAAACTTCAGGGCCCCTCGCAATGTGTTCCCAGAGTGAGTCAGTTTTATAAAATATACAAGAATTTTATAAAAGTAAAATATGACGCATGATGATTAGGTTTTCTAGCCACTGTGAGAGATGCTCCTCCTTCAAACATTTTCAAACATCAGCACCATACCTACCCAACAGAGGCCTGGGCAGTAGTCGGACCAAAGGAAAGAACAGTAAAAGGAAAGCTACAATAAAAGGTAACATATTTTTTTCACTGCATTTTGGAATTCGGTTAAAGGAACATGGAGTTGGAGATACAGTTACTGGAGTTTTAAAGGGATACATTTATGCAGCCTCCATTCACCTCTACCTATCATCAAGCACTGCTTTTTACTACAGAGCAGAATCCTCCTATGACCCACTGTGCCATCCCACTAGACTTCATGACACTAAACCACCAGCCACACTGTGATATAAGCATATCCTGTAACTCCCACCACAAAAAGGGTGAGAATGCAGAAAAGTAAGGTTTTAAATGTGCAGTGCCAGAAGCTAATTTATAGGATTTTTTTTCTAATCATTAGCTGATTAAAATTATGAATGGAGAATTCAGCTCTCAGAAACATCTAATCTATAAGGAAGTTCTCTCTGATCCGAAGTATATGCAATAAGGCAACATATACAATATCTATATCCACAAAAGAAGGTGTATTATAATGTCTGACTTTGTAGGGCATGTTGCAAATTGTCTGTATCTGATACTTTTCATTTTACCCATCTCAAAAGGCAAGTTCACATCTTAGCATAATGGATTTATCATATCTTGGCCTAGAATAGTAGTATAAGTTTTGCAAGATAGGTGACACCATGGCTGGCACAGCTAATATGGTTAGGGGAGCCAGGACTAGGGATCTAGTAGGCTTGGGTTAATATAACAGACGCAGGTCTAGAACAAGGAACACAGCAAAATGATCATCAAGGACAGAGCAGTGCAAGTGATTAATGAGATCTATGGAGCTAGAGTGATTGATAGGCCAGGACCTGGGAATGAAGCCAACAGAGCTGCCTTGTTTATCAATGCCAGGACTGAAGATTCAGTCAATACAGTTGCCATGTTTATTTGCCCAGGACAAATAATTCAGTTGCTGTGTTCAGCAGCCTAAGGATTTCCAAGATTACTCCGTAATCAGAGTTTTTTTTATTAAAATATTAGCATGTCCATCACAAAGTTTCCTTATCTACTCAATATTGTAATGTAAGCAAGAAACAAATTTCTTTATGTCTGAGCCAAATTTGGGGGTGTATCTGTGCTGCAGTTAACCTGTTCAGGGACACACACACACACACACACACACACACACACACACACCACTACCTCTGGTGCTATCTGCAAAATCAGAGAATTATTTTACTCAGTCTGGGAGACCCTGGAGATCAAGCATGTTCCTATAAGAAAGGTAGGCTTCTCTTTAAACAAAGAATAGAAAGAATATATTGTAGAGGTCTTCCAAGCAGAGAAGAGATTTCAGAGAAGAAAAAATATTTCTAAAAGACACAATGGAAAAAGTTGTGAGAGATGGAAGCAAGACAAGTATGAGTCGAAAGCAGTAAGCACACAACAGTATTGGAATGAACACGAAACTTCAAAGATGACTGGGTTGGCTTAGTTCTGGTGTCTTGGCTCAGGACAAGGATCACTGCATGGCTGCATTAACCTCATGGCTCTGGTTAGAATTCTGATAGATTACAATTGCTGTTGTTTGGGTCTGGAATGTCCACAAAAATATCATCTGTCAAAGGGTTTGGTCCTCAGTCTGGTGCTGTTGAAAGATGGTGGAGATCTTTAAGAGGCAAAGCTTAGCAGGAGGTTTTAGATTCTTCAGGCTATGTCCTCAAAAGGGATTATGGGATACCAGTCTCTTTCTCTCTATAGTTTGTTTCTTGTCTGTCATGAGCGAAGAAGCTTGATCTGCCATATGCTCCCACAAGGATGCTCGACCTTAAAAGCAGCAGGGCCAAACAACACAAACTGCAACCTCCACAACTGAGCCAAAATAAACCTGCCTCCTTGTTAAGTTGCTTTTCTCACATATTTTGTTGCAGCAATGGAAGGCAGCTAACACAGCAACCCTCTGTAACCCTGTCTGCAACCATAACAGCCATTTACTCCACCATCTTGAGCCCATAACTGCATGAATCAATCCCTGAGCAAAGTTGCATTTAGAAAGGATATTCCCACCTCTAAAAACTTAACTTGAAGAAATTCCACTGTTTACTTACATCTGCTAAAGAACATTAAAGTAATCTGACTCATAATCCACAGCAACATTTCCAATCCCATTGCTTTTCTTGCTGCTTGATTAGTTTACCTGTATCTTACACATGAGGGAGAAGGCTCAAAGCAGTAAAATGAAGGAAGGAGCCAGGCATCTTTCCAGGCAAAGGATCTCAACGTTGCATGGGGTAGCTAGTATCTGATACCTGTACTGCCAATTACAACCTGTGCCAAATCAGTTAAGTGCTGAGACCCTTTTCTTGGAGAAGGGAGAAGGTTATCTATCTCATGGTTTTCTTGTTAGGATTATAATTTTGGGATAAGAGTCTGGCAATAGACTCCAGAAAACACCAGAAAATGTCAGTCTGGAAGCAGATTGGAAGTCACAGGCCTCTGGGCCAGTGGCATCTTGGGCTCCTTTTTTTTTTTTTTTAA
>RJWT010043785.1:0-11902 GCA_004365215.1 Cuniculus paca
AAAAAAAAAAAAAGCATAGCTCTATCATTCATATAATTATCATTCATCAAACATAAACCATGTATTTGGCTTTATAAAGAATGTTTGGCTTGATATTGGATTGACATGAGTGTTTTAACCACATAAAAGTACCTTCTATATCTGAGATCCTTTTCTCTAAGAAATCCAAGCATTCTGCAAATGCATTTTCTCTTTATCTTTTCAGCACCTGTTAGAGACAGGTGCAGCCTCTATTGTAAGATTCTGTTTTTCCAGCAAAGGAAACTAAAATGAGAAAAATTTAAGGGAACAACATTCAGCTCAGTGGAAATGAGCACAGCTGGTAATTAAGGATTTAGGGACAGCGATAGGGGATGTAAGCAGAGGAAAATTTTTCAAGATAAGGATTTTGGCCTGGGTTTTATATAGCTGTTTATCTTTCTGGTGTTTTTAAGTTACAAGCTTATATCTATGTCATATAACACAGTTTTCTAGGTAGTAGGAGAATGTTAATAGCTGGCAACATTCTTCACATTTAACCTTCTCCACAAGGAGATGAGACATATACTTTGTGTACTCCAGCCAGATGAGGTAATGCAAGAGAGTTGCTCATAGATTGTGCAGGCTAGGCTTGTGCTGATCTCTGACCAAGCCTTATTTGCTTTGTACTACACTAGGCTGCCCTGACCGCCTGTCTCGTGCAAAGACGAGTGAGGCGTAATACTGGCCACCAAAAGATCTTAAAGGCTGACAAAGTAGATAGATCTCAAAGGATGAAGTATAAGAAAAGGATGGAAGTCAGAGAAAAAGCAGGCTAGGGAGGAGCCCAACCTCAGGATTCCAAATTAGAACTCTGCCCTTTGTATGTCTCTATCTTAAATATTCATTAATTGAAATTTAGAAAAGACCAAAAGTATAGGAGCAATTTTTAAAGCATCTAATATCTTATAATCCTGTCACTGTTGATATTTTGTTGTACTTCTTCCTATGTAAAAATTTATATAATGCTCACGCTGCATATGCAATTTTAGACCATATTTTTCCTTTTTTTAACACAATATAATTTCATAAGCATTGTATCTTGTCATTAAAACCCTAACTAAGCATACATTTAGCGGCCTTGTAACATACCATTTTATGGCTATACCATGATTTATGTACCCATTCCCCCTTAAGAAGACTATATACCCCTAGGGGGAATATAGTTCATTTGTGATGCTAGAACAAAATAGCTAAGACTGGACTATTAATAAAGAACAGAAATTTATTTTCTCACACTTCTGAGGCTGTGAATTTCAAGATTAAGGTGCTGGCAGGTTCAGTTACCTGGTAAGGGTTCTTCTCTGCTTCCAAGATGGTACCTTGTTACTGTGTCCTCTCTAGGGAGGAGCACTGCGTCCCCAGTGGTAGAAGGCAGAAGAGTAAGCAAGCTAGATGAAGCGTCTTTTTTACAGGCCTTGATCCCATCCACAAGGGGTGGAGTTCTGTGGCCTAATAACCTCTTACATGCCCTCCCTCTTGCTTCTGTCACATTGGCTGTGATGTTTCAATACTAGAATTTTGGAGGGGACACATTCAACCATAGAAGAGGGTTCTTCCCAATTTGTAGCTGGTACAGTTAATGCTGTCATAAACATCTTGACTTGTACAGCTTGGCCCAAATTTCAGATGTTTTCCTTAAGATCCTTTCCTAGACATTTTCCTCTCAGTCCTGTTCTTAAATCAAAAGCTGGAGATCAAGCTGGGTTGGAACACCTCTCATAAAACACTTTTACTAATTATGCTCTTTTTGCAGAAGAACTGTCAGTCCCTCCAAAATTGGATGAAAATGACACCCTTCCAGATGCAGAGCCACCACTGCCAGTGCAGATCCAGATAGCCAAGGATGTGATGGAGCGCTGCATCCACTTGTTGTCAGATAAAAACCTGAAGATCCGCCTGAAGGTCAGTGTGCATTCCCTTCTTTGCACTCACAGAGCAGCAAGACTAAGTGTGGCCCGGTTGGCAGTGGCTACATGGATGAGCATGCAACTTCGCGTATCTCCTGGTCCATGCGTGGTGGCCGGGAGAGTGCATCAAGAGGGGTTTATCTGTGGGATGACACTTTTACATCTTTCTTTACAGACTCAGGTGTGAAAAGGGAGCTGATCTTGATGAAAAACCAC
Source organism: Cuniculus paca (assembly GCA_004365215.1). Classification (NCBI taxonomy): domain Eukaryota; kingdom Metazoa; phylum Chordata; class Mammalia; order Rodentia; family Cuniculidae; genus Cuniculus; species Cuniculus paca. The sequence goes on from RJWT010043785.1 coordinate 2,145, forward strand.
AAAGTTTTTGAGATTCATTAACTGTCCAAGGGAAAGAAATTACATGCTTTGAAAGAATGTCATTATCTGAGCTGACAATGCAGAATGCAGGTTTTAATAGTTGGAGGTAGTCATTCTTCCAACTCTGACCCTTATCTCTGTTTCTATTTCTATTTTCATCCTAGGAAAAACCCCACCATTTTTCATAATGTTGCATTCCCATTTGCAGCAGTTTTCTGAGCAAGCTCACCATCAACAAGGGCTTCAAATACAGTGACTCAGTAACACGCCAGGGTGGTGGAGTGGTAGTAGGGGCCAGGTTTTTCGGAAATGCTCCAGAGACCTTATGCCCAAAGGAAAACTGCCCTCTTCCCCATTTCCAAGGAGGAGGGAGAAACAACTGCCTTGGTTACTCACTGGTGGCCGTGGGAGCACGTTGCCTTGCTCAGGGATGGGGCCACAGTAGGAAACACTGACCCACAGGTCATCTCAGATTTCAGGTCTGTGCTGTGTGGAGCTTGTTTAGTCTTCCAGAGACATCTGTTCCATTTAGCAAGCACTTTTTCTTCCCCCAGCAAGCACTTTCTGAATGCTCGTTAAATGCAAGACTTTAATATAGGTACCTGGTTGATACATTTAGCAAACTCCTAAATATCCTTTAAGATCCTCCGTGTCACAGGGGTTTTGTTGCAGCTTCGCATGCATGGTAGTCATTGAGAGCATCAGTACTGGAGTCAGACCTACAAACCTAAATTCAAATCTTTGAGCCAGATGTGGTGGTGCATACCTGTAATCCCAGCACTCAGGAAGCTGAGACAAGAGCATCACCATGAGTTCAAGCCCAGCCTGAACTACCTAGCGAGACCCTGACTTAAAAAACAAAACTAAGGTCAAATCTTTGTTCTGCCCCTTGAGTAAGTTAGTTCATCACTGTGTTGAGCCTTAACATCTTTACATGTAACATGGAGATGAGTATACATGCCTCTCAGGTTGTTGGTTACCAAGATAAGATAGCAGAAGGTATAATATAGACACTCATTCACTCACTACGTGCTATTGAAGATTTCTGCAGGCCAAACAGAGGGCTCATAGAAGGATATGCTGCAGGCGTGATCCCTATCTTCATGGAACTTCCTGTCTGTTGTGGAGAGAGAGGCAACTCAAAAACACACATCCAGGTTAGGTTAATACTATCAGGGTAATGAGCAAGTGCTCACATGATAGAAAGTAGTAATTCACTCATGTACAAGGACTGATTAAAAATTACAATTTGTGAGCTGGGCATAGTAGCACATGCCTGTAATCTCAGCACTGAGGAGGCTGAGGCAGGAAGAGCACCATGAGTTCAAGTCCTGCCTGAACTACGTAGTGGGACTCTGACCCAAAAAACGAAACAAAACAAACTCAGTGTGTGTTTAACTTTTTAAAAATTATTACAGTAAAAGACACATTGCCATTAATCCCCCTCAAAATATTCAGCATTGCTTTGAAAATACTTACCCCATCATTTTTACAGCTTTCTGAATCACTTCTAGAAGTCTTTTGTGTCTTTAGTTGTGCCATGGTGGATGCCTCCATGCCCTGAATCAATTCAAAATGTTTACCTTTCCTAGCCATTTTGACCTTGGAGAAGAGCCAGAAGTCTCATGGTACCAGATCTGGTAAGTGGACGAGGACACTCTACAACTTTATTTTTTAGCCCACCTTTTCATTAGATGGCACTGTTTTTTGCGGGGGTGCAGTGCGGATTTGTTTTTGTTTTTGAGGCAGGGTCTCACTATGTAGTGCAGCCTGGCCTTGAACTTGCTTGTGTAGCCCAGGCTTGCCTTAAACTTACAGGGATCCTCCTGCCTCAGCCTCCCTAATGCTGGGATTACAGGCATGCACTACCATGCCCGGCAGAAGCTCTGTATTTTTATCACATTTTGTAAAGACAATCACAAAAGAGGATTTCCAGAACAACTTCAGAAAATGGAAAAAATGATGAGATAAGTATTTTTGGAGAGAGAAGAAATATTTTGAGAGGGGTTCATGGCAATGTGTCTCTTACTATAATAAATTTTTAAAAATTTAAATGTCTACCATACATTTCAATAACCCTTTGTTCTCTTTAGCAAACCATGAATAAGACATTACATTCTGATTTAGACTAGATCATCTCAGAAGACCTCTCCAAGGTGGAAACATTTCTTTTTTTTTTTTTTTTTTTGCGGCACCAGGGATTGAACTCATGACCTTGTACTTGCCAGGCAGGCACTTAGACCGCTGAGCTAGATCCCTGGCCCTGGTGTTTTTGAGACAAGGTCTCACTATGCCGTTCAGGCTGGCCTTGAGCTCACTCTAGCCCAGGCTGGTCTCGAACTCACAACGATCCACCTGTCTCAACCTCCCAAGTGCTGGGATTACAGGCGTGAGCCACCACGCCCGGCGGTGGTAACATTTCTAAAGGTTGAGGAGCCAGCCATGCAAAGGGACACAGGCAGGGAGAAGAATAAGCAGAGGAGGGAAATGTGCACGTTTGAATCAGCAACATCTAATGCAACTTGTCCAGTTAGTGACAAAATTCAAATTAAAGCCAGCCACTTTCAGTATACTGCTCTGCTCTCCACAGCACTGCTGAACATTCTCTTATTCCCCTGCCTGATGAGTCACCTCCCAAGGAAAGCGGCTCTTCTGTTTAGCAATTCTGCTCCGTCTGTGTGGACCACTGCTTAGAAGGCTCCCAGAAAAGCTTAATGTTGGCGGACTTCACTCTTCCTTTCTGACTCCAGTGTGTACCTCACGTACCCTGTGAAGGCTGGGTTGTACTTGTGAATCCTGTATTGGTAGTCATATCACCACTACCTCAATATAGCTGTGTTCAGTGCACTTCAGGATGTAAGTTACCTGGAAACAAATTCCCAAGGGAGGTGAAAATCAGTTTACATGTAGGCCAGCCCAAACCTTTCTTGTGAGGTTGGCCTGTACCTCAGCTGCCTGCTTGGCCTCTCCAGGTAGCAGTCACAGGACTTGAATCTCACCCAGCCCTTCTGCTTTTAACTCTTCCATCACTCACACTTCATTCAGTGACACTGCTCCCCTTCATTTGCTATGCCTTAACCCAAGCAGCTTCACTAGACAGCTCACTGCCCCATAGTCAGTCATGCCACAATTTAAGCCATTCTCTTCTCTAAAACAGATCTCAAGTCCTTTCATTTCTCTACCTCCCCCACCATCACGTACCGCATCACTTTGCTCCTCTCACGTAGACATGTGCTGTGGCCTGCTAGAGGCCACCTCACTTCTTTCTCCCTCTTCAAGTCCCTTCTCCACTCAACAGCCAGAAAGACCTTCTTAAAACATGAATCATAGAGCCAGGTCTGGTGGCTCACACCTGTAATCCCAGCACTCGGAACGCTGAGATAGGAGGATCATTTGTGAGTTCGAGACTAGCCTAGGCTATGAAGTGAGCTCAAGGCCAGTTTGAACTGCATAGCAAGACCCTGTCTCAAAAAGACAAGGGCTGGGGATTTAACTCAGTGGCATAATCGCCTGCCTGGCAAGTGCAAGGTTGTGAGTTCAATCCCTGGTGCCGCAAAAAAAAAAAAAAAAATACGACTCATACCATGTCACATCCCTGCTCATTTAGGTGACTTCCCACTGACTTAGTACAAAATAAAGACTCTCAACATAACCCCATCCAGGCACAGCCCTGTCTCACCCCTCCTGTGTCAGTTCACACTGCACATCTGCTCATCCTGTGTGTCTTACAGAAGCTGTTCCCCAGAAAAGCCGTCCCAACAGTCTGTATGCGTTAGCTCCTTCCCTTAGTTTCTTTGCATTTCACCTTTTATTTTCGTTCTTGACATACTGTAAGTGCTAATCTCTTTATTTGGATATTACCTAATTAAGGTCTTTATCCTATTATCATAAGCACCTTAAAGGCAAGGAAGCACATGTATTTCATCCTTGTGTGTCACCCTGGCCTGTAGTCAGAACTCAGTGTGACTAGTTACTCAGGTAATGCATTGCTCAGTCTTATTTTTTAAGTAGTGACATGATCCCAAGTACCTGGTTTCAAACTATCTGCTGAAATCATGTCTTTTCTTTCAGGTTTTAGATGTGCTGGATTTATGTGTAGTTGTTCTGCAGTCACATAAGAACCAGCTGCTTCCTTTGGTTCATCGGGCCTGGCCCTCACTCGTGCGCCGACTCACAAACGATGACCCCCTGGCAGTCCTCAGAGCCTTCAAGGTACTGCATTGATGCCACACTATCCATCATGGGGATAGACATCATAAACACAGATCACTGGGCTCTTTTGCATTGCTTCTCTTTTTATCTGGTTACAATGTCACAGACCTTGAATACAGTATAGAAAAGTAAGAAAAACACAAAGAAGAAAAGAAAAGTCACTGTCCTATTGCATTTGAGTCAGGGTGAACTAGAAAAGCAGAGGCTACCAGCACTTATTGAACATCTCCTGTGTGCCAGGAAGTAAACTTGGCATTTCCCCACACACAAGCTCATCTCACAGCTGTGCAAGGTGAGTATGTTGTCTCCATTTTCAGTAGAGGAGGAAACAAGCTCAGAGAAGTTAAGAAAGTACCTCAAGATCATACAACTAACAAGTAATAGAGCTCAGATCTGTGAGTTCATGCTCATGGTAATTGCGTTGCCCAAAAGTCAAGGTGAAGGGTTCTGTGTTCTAGCCCTGGACATCCTCTGCCTAGTCAGACAGCTGGGCAAGCCCATGACCACCCATTTTCAGGTGGTGCTTAGGAATATCTCCCCACCTTCCTCACAGTGCTGTCAAGGATAAAATGGGACTCTGCTGAAGCACTTTGGAAAGCTGAAATCCCTGTAGAGATGTAAGGGGTTTTTTCCCCTTAGTTTGGTTCATATTAGCACATGTATTGTAGCTTATTTATTTCTGTCCTTTATTCTAAAAAGCACTTCCTGAATCTTGCAGAGATACATTTACCATGGCAAGCTAACATAAATTAGATGAGGTGAGCAAGACAAGGAAAAGATTAAAGATGTATAGGGACATAAGATGAAATTGAGAACACAATGAACGTACTTGGCAAAAGAAGTTTGATTTTCTCCAAGAGTCTTCAGCATATACTGGGCCAAAATAGCAGTTTACATTCAAAACACATAAAATTGTTAATATTTTTTCCAAAGCAAAATTATGAAATAGCAAGTGTGTAAGAAAGAGAAGGAAGGAGGGAGGTATTACTAAATCCTACTCAGATGTGCCATTTTCCTTTATGAAAATTAATAGCCTATCTGAAATGATAGCAAGCATAGAACAATGAAAAAATATAAAGATGTGTGTGCCAAAACCAAAGCTGTATTTTCCACATGCAAGCACCCAAGGTCTACAAACCCTGTGCAGTCCAGCCGAGGGACTTTATTTATTTATTTTTTATTTATTTTTTTTTTTGTGGTACCAGGGATTGAACTCATGACCTTGCACTTGCCAGGCAGGCGCTTAGGCCGCTGAGCTAAATCCCCGGCCCTTCCAGCTGAGGGACTTTAAATGAGTGCCTTCCTCTCTGCAGAGTGGGCAAATGCTCCACATGCTGGTTATGCCTTGCTTACTGATTTTTAAAGAAATTCCTACTCTACTGTATACTCAGTCTTGTGCAGCGGGGCAAAACGTTTCAATATGTTCTGCTAGAGAAAGTTTAAAATGAGACATGTAAAGAAACTGCCTGTTGTGAAAGATAGAATGAGAGTGATGTACATAAGAGATTGTGCGGTCAAACAGAAGGAACATGGAGTCAGCTTCAGCCACAGGGACTGGCCTGGGTTCAGGCAGAGTCCTCAGCCTCCACCTCCTTCCCTCACTCCTCACCCCACCCCACCCTGTGTCCGCACAGGGAAGCTGCTGGGCCTTAGTGCTTGTGTTTGCCCAGCTAGCTAGATTTAAAAGCCCAAATCTTTTCTCAACAGATGTTAGGGAGATTTCAGAAGTGATCTATGTGAACTGCTTTAAGCTTTTTTTTTATGAAAAAAAAGAAAAATCAAGGTATTAATCATATTATTCATCCAATTCAAGATTCCTCAGAATTATTCTCCATGTAATCTGTATTTATGGGTAGAAGCAGCTATGCCTTAGGAGTAGAGACCTCTGAATTCATAACTGTCAGAATCACCAACCATGGGCAAAGAATTAACAGCAGTAATTCTGTTTCGTTTTTTTCAAGTAGAGACCTAGATGGAATTGAATTACCAAGCATTCTTTAGCCCTCTTACTGCCTTGCTGGTATTTAGTCAGCAATTTGGGGGCTGTTTCTGCAGGTTTCTTGCACACTGGGAGGCAAGTGTGGTGATTTTCTTCGGAACCGGTTCTGCAAAGATGTGCTACCGAAGCTGACTGGCTGCTTAGCTACCCAGGCTCCCATCAGTGCCAGGGCTGGACCAGTTTACTCACACACACTGGCCTTCAAGCTGCAACTGGCTGTCTTGCAGGGCCTGGGCCCCCTCTGTGAAAGACTAGACTTAGGTAGGTACCAACTCGCCTCACCTGCATGCAAGCCCTGCATCCTGTTACCCCTGCCTCGCTATGCTCATGCCCCTCCCCTCCCTTCGTGTCTTCTCCTTCAGTCTTACTCGGCCCCATTAGTCCATCCATCATGCATTTCCTTACTCACAGGATGGAGTATAGCACTCAGGGAATGTTGCCCAGCTGCTCCAGTTTCCCTAGATGACAGTCAGTTACTGCTTATCCCAAATGAAGTCTGGGCCAGTGCTTGTTTTGTTTTTCCTCTCTGCAGGTGAGGGTGACCTGAATAAAGTGGCTGATGCCTGCTTGATTTACCTCAGCACCAAACAGCCCGTGAAATTACAAGAGGCTGCCAGGAGGTACGTCTGCCTGATCACCTGCATCTCTTTACGTTTGTTCTAAATTATAGATGATTTTCTAATGGCGAGCAGATCTGAAGCATCTCTGCTCCCCTTTCTCTCCTTGCCAGGTTAAGATGATTTCTTGAACTGTGCCAACTCCAAAAACGGTATTTTTACTAGATGCATTTCCCTTCATAAGTAACCTTTGCCTCTGCTGCAATGTCCACCACAATTTTATAGGGACAGAAAGCAGAAAGACCATGTGTTGGAGGGACCCAGCACCCTCCTGGTTTGTGTATACTTCAGCTACTTCTGGGTCCTGTTCCTGACACCCCAGTGTCCCATGCCTCACCTTCCTCCACAGTAAAGAGAAAGCACTGGGTTACTGATCTCCAAAACCTCAACTCCATGGAAGGTCTTAGGTGATAGAAAAGCATATGCAAAATTGGAGGCATTTCAAGCAGGCACATACGCACCTCTTTCTAAATGCATACTATAACATAGGTGAGCTGCAGAGACCACCAGGCTTGTGTAAAGGCAACATGGCATGGAATTGATTGTGCCTGGGTTCAGGCAAAAAGCGCAGTAAGGCCTTCTGCCCCAACCAAAGACAGGTGTGTCTCTTTTTATAGGGATGAAGAGAAGGCAGGGACATTAGGCGGGAAGATCCCAGTGAACATCTGTGGTAGAAGTTTTCTGGCAGTCTTGGAGCTCAGTAGGCTGAGTCCTTTGAAGTGTCCATCGTAAATTTTTGGGTGTCTCCAGAGGTCTCCAGGTCCTGCAAAATCCCTCGTCCTATCTTACCTCCTTTCTTGTGTTTGCCGAGTGCTGAGCTGAAATCCCTGCAGAGAGTAGTGCTTCTGCTGGCAAGCAGGCTGGGGGTTGGGCGAGTCAGGCCAGGTTGGAGACTTACACATACCATTCATCCAGTCCTAGCAGGAGTCTGTCATCCAAAGAAAAGCAACAGCCACTCAGTGGGCCTTTCCTGATTCTGAAATCACATGATTCTAATTTCCAAGAGTTGACCATGGTTCTAACAGAAGCTCTTTGTAGTTGCTGGAGTACTAAGGGATTTTTCCCATAAACTGAACTCTGACAGAGGGCATCCCCAAACTGCACTCTGGCCCCCTTTCCCCAGCTTTCCTTCCAGCTGAGAGCAGTGTCGCTCTGGAGCTGCTTCCCCTTAGCGGTTGGTGCCCCTCCTTCCCGGGCCCTGAGGATCCATGCTGGGGTAGGAGGTAGGATTCACCTCATTCCCTGAGGAGTTGAAAGGCTGCTCTGACGGTGGAATAAGGAAAACGACTTGCTCTCTTATAACCCTCGTACTCCCTGGGAGTGATGGGAATATCTTTTTGAATTGATTTATTGTCTTTGCAATTTTTTACTCTTGATTTCCCCAGTAGCCTTTTTTCTTCTGTCCCTTTCCCGTCACATCCCATAGGCCCAGAATCAGTCATGGTTTCTGGAGCACAGGATGCATCCCAAGGAGCTTCTTGTCCACAGGCATTCTTATTCCTTAAAGAACCAGCTTATGAGAAAACAGTTCTCCCTGGGCGGTGCCCCAAAGCTCATTGTTGGTTGATTTAAAGCACAGACCACAAACACGATGAATTTATCGTCAAGTAGACTCTTTGAGGAGCTTGTTACAACTAAGAGTTATAAAGAACTGATATTCACAATTTCTTGTCCCATTCTATTTTTTTTTACTACCACTGCATCCCATCCTTCAAGTTTAGAGCCATCAAACAAGCTAATATTCGCAATTCATTATCTTTTCATTTCTAATTCCCTTTTTTGCGGCTGAAAGCAATTAAACCCGGAATTGGACCTTGCTGAATCCTGAGTTGGTATTCAAGGTGCCTCAGGAGGAGGGACATGCAGCCAGACCACTCGACTGCAGAGGCGCCTTTGTTTGCTCCACCGCATTCCACTCGGGGTTGAGTCAGATGACCTCCCTCTGCCAGGCAGTGAGCACGGAAGGCAGGGCAAGGTTGATTGCTTCACACACACATCATCTGCACACTGTTTTGAATTGCGGGTGGGGGGACAGTGTTGTCCTTGATCAAGAGCTGATTTGGCATCTTGATTCAGAAATTAATAAGCTCTCTAAGTGAGAAAAGAAGCTGGAGACAATAGGAGACCTAGTATCTTTGTGAGCTGCATTATTGCGCAGAGAGGGTGATATTGGACTGATCAATACTGATGAGCAAGCCATGTCCCCTAACTGAGGTAGAGTCCCCACTGTCCAGCCGGGTTGTCCTTAGTTCTCTTTGCTCCCTACCCCACATCCCTTACCAAGGTAAAGCCTATCTGCCTACTTGGAAAGTTTCTCTTAAAACTATCTGCTTCTCTTCCTCTCCAAGCTTTGTAGCAGGGGTTTACCAAAAGCCAAGCATAGTATTCAGAGCCGCACATAGATGACTCACCTCCCTTCACAGGTATTAATTTCCCCCACCCTGCTCCTCTGTCAGCCAGAGGGCTGGCTAAGGAACTGTGAGGACAGGAGCTTGCTGTGAGGCCTCCCACCTTCTGAGAGGAGATGGATGAGCGCCATGGCCTGTGGACCAGGTGTGTCAGTGGCCCCTGGAGTTGGGGGAATTAGGACCAAGGACCTTTATCAAGTTGGAATGGAGACAAACTTGGCTGTGCCATGAAAATTTCTTTTTACTTTTACTACACCTGGATTTTTCCTTTCTCTTATTTGCTTTTTCTGGCTGCAAAGAATGACCAAGACTGTGTTTGCTTTTTTTAATTTGTCATATTAAATATAGCCTTTGTGGCAGGCTTTTACATCAGACTGTAAACTCTGGAAATGGAAATTGATCAGAGAGTGGTTGATATAACCAAGGCTGTAAATGCTAAGAACGGAGATGCCATTCCAGTTTAATGCTTTTATCTAGTGAATACGCCTTGTAAGGAGGGGGCATAAATCTTGCAACTTGGGG
>RJWT010043786.1:0-11901 GCA_004365215.1 Cuniculus paca
AATAAATGTTGTGTACTGTACACATGTATTAAAAAAAGCATCAGGAGAGATGGAGGGGGGTGGAGGGAATTGAAAGGGTATGAATAAAGAAATTAAGATGTGTTGTGTACAAGCACCAACTCCTCACAAGAAGTGTAAACATTATGTATTACAAACATGTGCTAATAAAGAAAAATGGCCTGAAAATAAATGGACCAGAGACCATAACAACTCAACAAAACTGGCAAGCAGAAAAGATTCTCCACATACTATATTATTGAGGAAATACAAACCAAAACATTAAAATACAACTACACACCTTTCTGAAAGTCCAAAGTGTGGAACACTGGCAATATCAAATGCTGAGGACAGTGTGTAAGTTACTTTTTCCTCTTTGTGGAGACAAAATTCCCAACACCCAAAATGAAGAGGGAAAGGAATATTTATTTATTTGAAAAACAAAGCAAAAGGATTAAAATGATACAGAATTTTAAGAAAAATAGGAAATTAATACTAATTAATATATTATATATTGTTATCTTGAAAATAGTTGTTCAGATTACAAGATTTAGGCATAAAAATGATTAAATGTTGAAAACAAAAATTGTTGCTTTTGATGAATTAACAGAGATTAGTAATATGTTTATCTTGTATATATTTACATACATACATATATATTCATATACATAGGTATACATATTTGTCTACATAGGTATATATATAATTTTTCCCCTATCCTAGTTATTCTTTCCTTTTGAGCACTTTCTCTTTCATTTTCACATCTATTATACATTTTTGGATCTTATTTTCTCTCTTTACTTACACTAGGGAGACAATATGATATTTACACATATGAGTCTGATTTAATTCACTTATGAGTATGATCTCTAGTTGCATTCATTTACATATGAAAGCCTCAAGTCGATCCTTCTTTGTAGCTGAGTAATACCCCACTGTACAAAAATATCACATCTTTTTTATCCATTCTGCAGTTGATGAGCATTTGGATTGTTTCCAAGAGTTAGCTTTTTCAAATTGTGCTGCTATAATGGTGGGTGCACATATATCGCTGTGGTATGATGTTTTCAATTCTTCTGGGAAAATTCCCAGAAGAAGAACTGAATTGAATGGGACCTCCAATACTAGATTTTGAGGAATCTCCACACTAATTTCCAAAGTGGTTGTACCAGTCTACACTCTCACCAACAGTAGAGAAATGTTCCTTTTTCCCCATAGCCTCACCAGAATTTCATATTGATTTTTTGATGACAGTCATTCTTTCTGGAGTGAGATGGAATCTCAGTGTTGTTTTTAATTTGCTTTCTTTAATGACCAGTGAGGCTGAACATTTCTTCATGTATTTATTTGTGATTTGTATTTCTTCACATGAAAAGTGTGTATTCATTTCAGATGTCCACTTTTGAAATGGGTCTTTGCATTTAGGGGACCTGATATTTTTCAGTTCTTTATATAGTCTAGATAGAAGTCCTTTGTGTGACAGTTGGCTAAAATCTTTTTCCCATTCTGTGGGTTTTCTTTTCACTCATTTGATGATTTCTTTTGATATTCAAAAACTTTTTAGTAAAGTGAGGTCCCAGTTGTTGATTCTTTGAAGTACTTCCTGTGTGGTTTGCATTTTTTTCATGAACTCTTTGCCTAACCCCATGTCTTTAAGATTTCTACCTACCTTGTCTTCCAGTAGATTTACTGTTTCATTCTTACTCTTTAGATGTTTGATCTTTTTTGGCTTCAGTGTAGTGGATGGTGATAGATATGTGTCTAGCTTTAGTCTTCAGCATGTGGAAAGTCAATTTTTCCAGCACCATTTATTACAAAGGTTATCTTTCTTCCAGTGAACATGTGTGGCTCCTTTGTCAAAGATAAGGTGGATGAGTGTCTTTGTAGTTATGTCTGAGTCTTTTATTCTGTTCCACTGATTCTCAAGTCTGCTTTATGCTAGTACCATGCTGATTTTATCACCATAACTTTGTAGTGTAATTTCAAGTCAGGAATTGTGATGCCTCCTTCCTTGCCTTTGTTTCCTAAGATTACCTTTGATGTTCTAGGTTTCCTCTGTTTCCAAATGAATTTTAGGAATGTTTTCTCTAGATCTATGAGGAATGCTAATGGTATTTTGATGAGGGTTGCATTAAATCTGTATAACATTTTTGGGAGTATGACCATCTTCACAATGTTGATTCCTCTTTTTCAATCTCCATTTTCAGAATACCATAGTTTTAAAAATACAGATCTTTTACATCCTTTGTTAGATTGATTCCTAAGTATTTCATTTTGGATGCTACTGTGAAAGGTGTTATTTCCATAATTCTTTCTCAGTGAGTTTGTTGGTTGTGTACAAGAAAGTTATTGATTTTCGAGTGTTAGCTTTGTATCTAGCTACATTGGTGAATTTGCTTATTAATTGTAGTAGTCTTTTGGTAGAGTTTTTGGGGTCTTCTATGTGAAGTATCATGTGATCTGCAAATAATGATAATTTAACTTCTTTCTTATCTATCTTTATTCCTTTTATTTCTCTCTTTTGTGTAATTGCTCTGGCTAATGTTTCCCAAACTATATTGAATAGGAGTGGTGATAGTGTATATCCTTGTCTTATTCCTTATTTTGGAGTGAGAACTTTCAGTTTTTGTCAATTTAGTATGATGCTAGCTGTTAATTTGTCAGAGATGACTTTTATCACATTGAGGTAGAGACCAGCTATTCCAATTTTCTGTGGGGTTTTTATCATGAATAAGTGTTGAACTTTATCAGAAGTTTTTTCTGCATCTATTGATATGATCATGTGATTTTTTTCCATTGGCTCTGTTGATGTGGTGTATTACATGTGTTGATTTGAATATGTTGAACTATCCCTGAATTCCTGGGATGAAGCCCATTTGGTTATGGTGTATAATCTTCTTGATGATTTGTTGTAATCTGTTTGTTAGTATTTTATTGAGAATTTTTGCATTAATATTAATTAGGGAGATTGGCATATATTTCTCCTTTTTGGTTGGATCTTTCTCTGGTTTTAGTATCTGGGTAATACTTGCCTCCTGGAATGAGTTAGGGAGAATTTGCTTCCCTTTTGATTTCATTAAAAAGTTTGAGGAGTCTTGCCATTAAATGTTCTCTAAATTTCTTGTAGAATTTAGCCATGAATTCATCAAGACCTGTGATTTTTTGGTTGGAAGGTTTTTAATTACATTTTCAATTTCATTAACTGATTTTGAATAATTCAAAATTTTTATATTTTCTTGACCCAGCTTTGATAATTCATATGTTTCTAGTACTCTGTTTCTTCTGTGTTTTTCATCTTATAAGAGTAAAGGTTTTTGAAGTATGTATTCATGATCTTCTGAATTTCTACTGGGTCTGTAGTTATTTCACCCTTTTCATTCTTCATTGCTTGAATTTGAGTTTTTTCTCTCCTTTTTTGAAAATGTTGGCTAGGGGTTTACAAATTTTACTTATTATTTCAAAGAAGCAATTCTTTGATTCATCAATTCTTTGTATTGTTTTCTTAGTCTTCATTGCATCAAGTTCTTCTCTGATATGTGTACTTTCCTCCCTTCTATAAGCTTTGGGCTTGATTTGTCCTTTTTTTTTTAGAAGGTTGAGTGCAGCATTAGGTTATTTGTCCTCATTGTGTTTTCCTGATGTGAGAGCTCACTGCTATATGTTTCCCTCTAAGGACTGCTTTCATTGCATCCCACAGGTTCTGGTATGTTGAATCTTCATTTTCATTTTAATTGTAGATCTTGTTTAATTTCCTCTTTAATTTTATCTGTAACCCATTGGTTGTTTAGGAGGGTGTTATTTAACTTCCATGTGTCTATGTAGGTTTTGCAATTTCTTTTGTCATTAATTTCCAATTTCAGTGCACTATGATCACATAATATGCTTGGGATAATTTCAATCCCTTTACATTTACTTAAGCATGTTCTATGGGCTAATATATAGTCAGTATTAAAGAATGTCCAATGTGCAACTGAGAAGAAAGTGCATTCTGATTTTGTTGGGTAGAGCACTCATAAATATCTAATGAGTTCATTTGTTCATGGGTTTGATTTGGTTCTGTTATTTCTTTGCTCACTTTTTGTCTACTTGATCTCTCTGTGACAATAGGCTATTAAGGTCCCCTATTATTATTGTGTTATTGCATATTTGATTTTTCATGTTTATTAGTATTTGTCTTACATAGTTGGGTACTCCTGTATTTGGTGCATATATATTTATGATCGTTATCTTCTTCTCTTGAATTTTTCCTCTAAGAAATATGAAGTGACCTTCTTTATCCCTTTTGATCATTTGTGTTTTGAAGTTCACACTGTCTGCAAACAGAATAGCTATCCCTCCTTTTTTCTGGGTCTCTGTAACATGGAATACTGTTTTCCATCCTTTAACTTTCAGTCTATGAGGTTTTTAAAAAAGTTACATGTGTTTCTTGTAAATAGCATATTGTTGGATCCTGTTTCTTGATCCATTCTGCTAAGCTATTTGTTTTAATTGGTGAATCGAGGCTATTTACATCAATGGTTATAACTGATATGTACTGGCTTAACTTTGTCATGTTATTTTCTTCTTGTTGGTTCCCAGCTTCCCTCCTTGTTTAATTGCTTTCCCTGGCCAGTGGTATCTTTCTGTTGTTGTTCTGGTAATTGTGGTCTTTTTTTTTTTTTAATCTCTATCTAGAATGTCTTGCAGTACTTTCTAAGTTTGGTTTGATGGACATGAATTTCTTTAGTTGTTCTTTGTCATTGAAGTATCTTATTTCTCCATAATTTGTTATTTTTATTTTGAAAAGAGTACAACCAAACAAAATAAAGCAGAGCAGAGTCAATCACAACAAAACAATGAACATAGTACATGACTTCTATACAGGGTAAAAAGCAATCAATAATGGCTACCATAATGCCTGTTGTTATCTGCAATATACCTGCTCATACCATCAGGGATAAGTAAAATAAAACAAAATACAACAAAATAAAACCAATAAAACAACAACAACAACAAAAAAAAGCAGAACAATGTAAATAATACAGAATTTCAAGATAGTAGTAAAACAGAAGTGCTTACCATAATGCTTCTTGTTATCTTCAGAATAGTTGCCTACACCTTCAGACACAATACAATCAAACAACACAGAATAGAGTAAAATCAATTAAAACAAACAATGAAAGCAATACAGGGTTTTGAGACAAGATAATTGGGCATCCTTGATGGCTGCAATTATATATTTTGTTATCTTTAAAATAGCTGCCCATGCCATCAAGTATAATAAAATCAAACAAATCAGAATAAAACAAAAACTAATCAGAAGAATGAAGAGCATATGAGTTTCAAATCATGATAATAGATTAACAGTGGTCACTTCCTTCCCTTTTTAGATAATTCCTCCACTTTGACTTTCCCAATATGTATTGTGCATTTTGGATCCCACTCACTCCTCTCCCTCTTCATCTTGGCATATTCCTAATTTCTTTCATACACGTGGGTAGTGTGGTCCCAGGCACCTCTGGCACTGGCCACAACTTCTCTGAAGCAAGACTGTGGCTTTTGTGGCCAGTGCTGCCTATGGGCATCTGACGGTGCATGCCTGTGCCTCTGTGCTGAGCTGGGTACCTGCCCAAGAGGTCTCCCAGAGTTTTCATGGGAGTGGAACTGGCCAGGGCCTGTGGATCTAAGCTGGTTAGGAACCTATGCAATGTTGTCTTGAACACGCACTGGAGTGGAACTGGGTCCAAGCAATTTCTGTTGGCTCACTCACAACCTGGAGCTGCAGGAAAATGCCAGTAGTAGTCCTGGCCCCAGGCTTATCCTGCCCAACTCCAAAATGGCTCCTGCCCAATTGCTCTCTCCCGTGGGGCGATTGAGTCTGCTGCACTCACCACCGAAAGGAGATCTCCAGGTCTGCCAATCTCTTCTGCCACCACACCTCTCTGCAGATACCTCTGGGGTCCACCATGACTGTGCATCTCCAGGCTCAACAGCTCTTATCACAGGGTGAGTCTGGCTCTAGGCTAAGGTGCCACCAGCCACCACCTTCTTCTCATTTAAATTCTTTTTATTCTCTCTGTTGGCTTCAATCCATATTTTAGATTCTTCCTGGTTCCAGAGGACCCACTTGCTTCTCGTCCTCTCCATGATGTTATATTTCAGCATCTAAACTGTTTCTCTCAGAGAGACTGTTTACTCTGCTGCTTACTGTTCCACCATCTTTCCAGAAGTGTTTCTCCATTAATTTTGAAAGAAAGTTTTACAGGGTACATCAATCTGATTGGAAAGTTGTTTTCTTTCAGGGCTTGAAATACTGCTGTCCAATTTCATCTTGGCTCAAGGTTTTGTGTTGAGAAGTCTGCCATGATTGTATTAGACTTTCCTTGATAGGTGATCTGTTCCTTTCTCTAACTGCTTTTAGTATTCTGTTATTATGTTGAATTTCTGGGATCATGATTATTGTACGTCTGGTTGTAGATTTATTTTTGTTATGACTTTGAATTCTATATGCCTCACTTATCTGTATACCAGATTCTTTTCCCATACTTAGGAAATTTTCTGGTATTCTGAAAATAGTTGGGAAATGTTTATTTAGCTCACAGTTTGTGAAGTTTTCAGTCCATAATCAACTGGTTCCAAGGCAGGGTGGAGTGGCAGGGGACAGAAGACAGAAAAACAACAAGAGCAAAATCAGAGCAGCAAGCCTCATTTCTGTCCTTACCTTATATGCAGGTCTTACGGTTAACACATTGTGTCAACTTGAGCAGTTTAGAAGTTTAACTGAGAGACTCAGCAGGAAGCCAGGGTTCTTACTTTGTAAATATCTTCATCCTGTGCAAAGGAGGGCAAGGACATTTTGTGAGTGTTACACCCACCCTGAAGTGTGGGGGGGGGGGGTGGCCGGTGTACAATTTGAGGGTAGAGAAGAGGCTTGTGTTTCGTGACGTTTTGCTCTGGCTGCTGCCTTGAAGTGTTGCCCCAGTGCCATGCCACTCTGCTTTGGAGCCAGCTGATTATGGACTAAAATCTCCAGAACTGTAAGCTAAATAAACCTTTTCTTCCCTAATTTTGGTTGTCAGGTGTTTGTTTCAGCAATGAAGAAAAGTAACGAAGAAAGAATTTGGCACCTGGAATGGGGCCGTTGCTGTGACTGTACCTGACCTTGTGGTTCAAGGGCCTTTGGGAATGGCTTGTGGGAAGAGTTTGGAAAGGTTCAGAGCTGTTGCCTGAATGCATAGAGCTGGAACAGCTTAGGCTGTTCTGTAGGGGAGAGTCTGGTCAGAGCTCAGAAGGCTGACCAGAAGGCTGATAGAGAGCCTGCTGGTAAAGACCAGGCTCAAGAGGTTTCTGCTGGGACAAAGAACTGCATTGGGTGTTGGACTCCAGTTGATGTATGTTATGGCTTGGCAGAAAGTTTGTCTGCATTTTGCTCATGTCCAGAGACTTTGCCTGAGGCTGAGATTAAGGATGGTGAACTAATTAATCTGGCACAAGAAATATCAAGGCAGTCGAAAGTTGAGGCCATGGCATGGCTATTGTTGGGGGCTTTTAGCCAGATTTATATCGCAAATCAAGAGCACAGAGCCCAGCAGGGTGATTTGAAATGTGAGTTTGGCCAGAAAGGATGCTCCAATAAAGCTATGGACTGTAAAGATAAAGCTGAGATCTCGATTGCTGAGGAACAGAGAAATAGAAAAGATGGCCTGAAGGCAGTGCAAAAAGCAGCAAGTCTTGAACCTTTGCAACTTCCAAACTGCAAAGGTGAAAGACTTTGCTTTGAGGAGAAAGCCTCAGAGCACCATGTTCCAGAGTGGCGGCAGAGGCCCCAAGAGGTTCCAGAATGGCGGTAGCATAGCGAATCTGTTCCTCACAATCAGGCTCAGAGTGCCCAGCAATCCAGGCACATGACCCCTACAGCCAAGAAAGAGGAAAGCCTGGCTACTGCTCCAACTAGCAGCAGACCTCGGCATCATCCAGGTGGTACTGGTTTTAGGTGCATGCAGAATGCACAAGCTTAGAGGTTGAAAAGGCTTCCACCCCAATTTCAGAGGGCCTGGGAGTCCAGGCAGTGTACCCCTGAGAGGGCAGTGTGTGAAGCTCTGAGTGTGAAGCCAAAGGTGCAGTGGAGACTGCAGAAGTTTGGAGAAGCCAGGAACGTGGATCATTTAAGGAAACCTGCAATAAGGGAGCAGAGCCAGCACAAGAGAGATGCCATGGGATCGGTGACCACTAGAAGTGCCATAGGGGTGGAACCACA
The DNA here is from genome assembly GCA_004365215.1 of Cuniculus paca. Lineage (NCBI taxonomy): Eukaryota > Metazoa > Chordata > Mammalia > Rodentia > Cuniculidae > Cuniculus > Cuniculus paca. Next base: position 8,234 of record RJWT010043786.1, read on the forward strand.
CAAGCCCTTTTGAGCTCACAATTTGCCGCAGATTGCTTCAGATGCTGGACAAGCAACTATAGGATTTAACATTTACCCTGCTGGATTTTGGACTTGTTTTGGTTCCAATGTTTTGTACCCTCCTGTTTGTAACTTTTGGAATGGCAATGTCTGTCTTATGCCTCTGCATGTTGGAAGTGTTTAACTTTATTTTCATTTGTACAGGGGCTTGCAGCTAAGGTTTCCTTTATATTTCAGAGACTTGGGACTTGAACTCTTCAGCAATGCTGAAACTGTTTCAATGCTGAAACTGCTAGGACTTTGGCAACTCTTGCAGATGGACTAAATGCCTTTTGTATAAAAGGATGTACATGAGTCTTTGAGGGGCCAAGGACAAAATATTGTGTTTCTAATGTAATGATGACAGACTTACTGCTGGTTCTTAAGGATTGTTAAGGTTGTGTTATAATGTTCAAGTTGCAAAATGGTAAGAATTAGCATGTCTTGGTATCTGGAGGCTGATTTAAAGAAATATGTCTGGTTGCCAAGTTGACAAGGGGTGGATTCTTATGGTTAATACATTTTGTCAACTTGAGCAGTTTAGAAGTTTAACTGAGAGACTCAGCAGGAAGCCAGGGTTCTTACTTTGTAAATATCTTCATCCTGTGCAAAGGAGGGCAAGGACATTTTGTGAGTGTTACACCCACCCTGAAGGGGGGGGGTGGCCAGTGTACAATTTGAGGGTAGAGAAGAGGCTTGTGTTTCGTGCTGTTTTGCTCTGGCTGCTGCCTTGAAGTGTTGCCCCAGTGCCATGCCACTCTGCTTTGGAACCAGCTGATTATGGACTGAAATCTCCAGAACTGTAAGCTAAATAAACCTTTTCTTCCCTAATTTTGGGTGTCAGGTGTTTGTCTCAGCAATGAAGAAAAGTAACCAAGACAGCAGGCTACTTGCCTTAGGGCCCTTGGGTGTAATATTCACAGCGCCAGTCACAGCACTAGACAATGAACCAATCATAAAACCTAGATTCAGCAGCCTTGAAAAGCCCCCATGACCAAATGAGAATTTGGGGAGAGGGGAAACATCAATACACAGACCGTAACAGATGGGAAACCACAAAAACTCTTAAAAATGCTGGTTGAAATAAATGTAGTACAGACGTTTTGAAGACAGTTTTGATCTATTATAGGAAAGTGAACAGATTCTTATCATATAACTCAGCAGTTACTGTCCTCATCCTTATCTAAAGCAGTTGGAATCTTACATCAGCACAAAAAACTATAAATGTTTACATCCACTTTACTCATTTAAAAATTATTAATATGTATGTGCATTACACAGTGATTGTGTTCAACTGTGGCTTAGATAAATACACACATCACATCTTGATCATTTTTACGGCCCCTCTCCCCATTCATCTTTGCTTCCCTGGTGCCCTTCCCATCTCTACAGAGTCTACCTGTTTCTTAAGATAACTCTGTTATTTACCACTTTATTTATTAGAGATGCTATGAGATCTTTACACATTTAAACCTTCATGACTAACTGATTTCAGTGTTGTGGTCTCAATAACCACCCATTTTCCTACAAATAACTGACTATCATCTATCTATCTATCTATCTATCTATCTATCTATCTATCTATCTATGTCTGTTGATAGAAAAATAAGCCACTTCGATGATTTAGCTATTGTGAGTTGTGTTTTGTTGGTATGCACGTATCACTAATATGATGAATTTACCTGTTTCAGTAAGATACTTAGGAGATAACTACTGGGTCAAATGGAATTTCTAGTTTTAGTTTTTTTTAGGAATCTCTGTACTAATTTCCAAAGTGATTGTATTAGTTTATATTCCCACCAGCAATGTATAAGGGCTCCTTTTTGCCTATATTCTTACCAGCATTGTTGTTTCACTGAGTCTTTAATAATAACCATTCTTCCTGGAGTGACATGAAATCTCAATGTTGTTTTGATTTGCATTTCTCTAATAGTCAAAGGTGCTGAACAGTTTTTCATGTATTATTAGCCATTTGTATTTCTTCCCTGGGGAAAAAAAGACTCATTTTTTTATCAGGTTTTTTCTTTTATGGGTATAATTTTATTTAGTTCTTTATGTATTCTAGGTATAAGTCCCCTGTTTGAGTAAAAAAACCCATTAAAACATTCCCATTCTATAGGTTGTCTTTTCATTCTGTTTGTTCTTTTGTATTGTAGAATCTTTTTGATATAACCTGATTTCTTTGTTCTTTGTATTATTTCTTGTATAATTTGTGTTTTGTTCATATTTGCATATGCTATGTTTTCAAGAGGTGTACCGATTTTTTTCTCCCAGAAGATTTAGTATATATATATATATATATATATATATATATATATAGGTTTTTGATTCATTTTGATTTTATTTTTAGTATAAGATCATACATGTATATCTAGATCAATATTCTGTATATGCATAGCCAGTTTTCCCATCCCCATTCATTAAAGAGACTATCTTTTCCCCAGTTTATATTATTGACCATTTGTTGAAACTGAAATGACTGAAAGTTCTTGGGGTTTTATCTATATTATTTATCCCATTTTTTTGGTGAATATTTCTGTGATTTTTGTTTGTTTGTTTTTTTGTTTTTGCCAGCACCATGATCCTTTTTCCTACTGTGGCTTTATAGTAAAAATGAAGCCCAAAATTGTGTCTTCTACCTTGTTTTTGTAATCCAGAATTGATTTGGCTATTCTGTGTATTTTCTGGTCCAATGAACATTTAAATTATTATTATTATTGTTTTAGTTCTCTGAAAAAGACTAATGTTATTTTCATATTATATTAAATTTATATATCATTTTAATTTGAAGTTATTAGTTATGTCTCTCCAGGAACAGGGATTGTCTTCCATTTTCTGGAGTCCTCTTCAACCTCTTTTTTCAGTGCAATAAAGTTTTCATTTTAGAGGTTTTTCACTTTCTTGGTTAGATTGATTCCAAGCTATTTGGTTGAAGCTACCATGAGTGGTGTATAGGAACACTATTGATATTTTGTGCTTATTTTACATTCTGCCATTTTCGGTGAATTTATTAGTTCTAAGAATCTTTCGCTGTAGACTTTTGGAACCTCCATGTAAGGGATCATGTTTTCTACAAGTAGGGACATTTTGACTTCTTCCTTTACTCTTTGAATTCATTTTATTTCTTTCTCTTGCAAATTGCTTTGGCTAACACTTAGAGTAGTTGTGTATTTTACAGGAGTGGTGAGAATGGACATCCCATATTGTCTCTGATTTTAGTGTGAATGCTTTTTATTTTTCCCCATTTTCTATGATCTTGGCAGTAAGAATGTAATATTTGACTTACTATTTTAGGGTAAGGCCTTTCTATACCAATTTTCATCAAGGTTTTTTGTTTTTTTTTAATCACGAATGAATATTGGATTTTGTCAGAGGCCTTTTTTGCTCCTATTGATATAATTGTGTGACTTTTATCCTTTTGTTTATGTCGTGTATTATATTTATTGATTTATGTATGTTGAACCATTCTTGCATCCCTGACATGAGACCAACATGGTCATGATATTTGATCTTTAATGATTTGTTTTATTCTGTTTTCATGTATCTTATTGAGGATTTTTACTTCTATGTTCATTAAAGAAACTGGTTGGTAGTTTTCTTTTGTTATGTCCTTGTTTGTTTGTTTTTTT
>RJWT010043787.1:0-11904 GCA_004365215.1 Cuniculus paca
TTCACCATAGTTACTGATCACACCTTCATATTTATGTTTGATTGATTGATTGACTGATTGATGTGACAGGGTCTCACTTTGTAGTTCAGGCTAGCCTTGAACTAACTACACAGCCCAGGCTATACTTAAACTCATGGCAATTCTCCAGTCTCAGCCTTCCAAGTGCTAAGATTAATTAATTCGTAGTACTAGAGATTGGATCCAGGGCCTCATGAATGTTAGGCAAGTATGAGCTACATCCTTATCCGTTTTTATTTTTATTTTTTTGGCACTGGGGATTGAACTGGACCTCGCACTTGCCCGGCAGGCGCTTCAGCCACTGAGCTAAATCCCCAGCCCTTGTGTTTTTGAGACAGGGTCTCACTATGGCATTCAGGCTGGCCTTGAGCTCACTTCATGGCCAGGCTGGTCTTGAACTCACAATGATCCTCCTGTCTCAGCCTCCTGAGTGCTGGGATTACAGGTGTGAGCCACCACACCCGGCTCCTTATCCGTTCTTTCATTTTATTTTTGAGACAGAGTCTTGTGGAGTTTCCCAGCCTGACTTCCAACTCGAATCTTCCTGCCTTCATCTCCCAAGTAGCTGGGGTTACAAGAGTGCACCATTGTGTCCAGCTGTACTCTGATATTTTTTCATTGCTTTTTCTAATGCTGGTTAAGAGTCAGTCAGTTTGCCTCATCATGCATTAACAGACTGTAACTGTGGTAGACATGCACCAGTAGAGGCCCCTTGAGATATCCCTGGCAAGGCACATGCTGAGAAGGGCTGTTTGGGGAGACCCCTCTCCCAGCAATTGGGTGCAGCTCCCCTGCCTGAGGCCCAGGAGCCAGGCTAATAAAGTTGCTCTGAGCCAGCCATGGTTGCCACAGGGCCAGTTCCATGGCCAGTAGCTGCTCCCTGGGCCCCTCACCAGCAATGTGACCCAGAAGAGGCAGCTGTGCTGTTGACATGTGCCTGTAATTGCAGCTACTAGGGACGGAGGCAGGAAGATTATGAGTTCGAGGCCAGCCTGGGCATCTTAGTAAGACCCTGTCTCAAAAAACAAAAAAGATTGGGAGTGTTGCCAAATGGTAGAGCACCCCTAAGTTCAATCTCTGGTACCACAACAAGAAAAAGAGCAAGGATTTTTTTCTCACAGGCTCAGCCACCCCACCCAGGCCTGCCACACAGTAGGTGATTAGCAGTTGTCCCCTCCCCTCCTCAGTTATTTATTTAGTGGTACAGGGATTGGAACCAGGGGCCTTGAGCTTGCTCAAGTACAAGCTCTACCCCTGAACTGTACCCAGCACTGCCTTCAGTGCCTAGAAACTTGGCAGCAGCCGCTGACCGCTCCCATTCCCTGTTTGTCCCTTTTGAACCTCAGGAGCATAGAATCAGCTTAACCATAAATAATCCTTGGTTAATCCATAACGTACTCTCATTATTGATCTGCCCGTAGCTTGCTTTTATATAGTTAGTTATTCTCGTTATTTTTTAATGTGGTTATTGCCCGTTTGTGTATGTGTCTGGTAAATTTTAATTTTTGTATTTCATACTTTTTTTTTCTTTCATCCTTTTGAGACAAGGTTTCACTATGCAGTTCAGGCTGGCCTTGAACTCACTTTGTAGCCCAGGCTGGCCGTGAAGTCACAGTGATCCTCCTGCCTCAGCCTCCTAAGTACTGGGGTTACAGGTGTGCAAGACCACAAGCTGCAGATATTTCATACTTTTAAAGAGTACGAGGATAGTCCAGGGATCCCCTGTAAACTTTTATCCAAATTCATTTATTGGTATTAGTCTCATTTGCTTTGTTACTCTGTTTTACATTTGTAGGCATAGTATTGGTTTTTATGCATTTGTTTCCTAAAACATTTGAGATAAGCTGAAGGTAGTCCTCTGATCTTTGCCATTGGATGTGTGTACAGTGATATCACTGGATCTTGGTTTGTAGTTCCTTTTTTTTTTTTTTTTTTTTTTTTTTTTTTTTTTTTTGTATTTCCTTGATTGTGGTGATTTCGGTCACTGGCCATGCTCCATGGTTGCATTGTGCAGTGATGACTTTTCCCTAAGGGACCCTGAGAACAAGTCTGGATGCCGGAAGAAGCACACAGCCGGCCAGGAACTTGTCCACAAATTGGATGGGTCGCAGGCACCTCTTTGCTGTTCTGTTTGCTTGGTTTTATACAAGGAGTCCATCCAGGATGGCCCCCAACGTTTAGATAAGGCCACAGGGTTGAAAAGACCAAGGGTCTTTACAAGGATTCTGAGGTGCTGGTTTTACTACTTGCTGGTGACCTCCTGTCCATGGTGGTGGCTCCATGCTGTGGATGCAATGCCACAGTCCTTTGCTCCCTTCACATCAGTCCTTTCCCCAGGAGCCCTGTCTTAGGCAGGCCTGTTACGTCTTGCTGGCACCTGCCGCCGTGTGTAGTTTATGGAGAATGCTCAGTTAATGTTTATTCAGTGCATTAACAGGCTTTGAAAACAGTAATAAAAAGCATGGTTAAAACTACAGTGAATGTTTACATTTACAAAAATGTTTACAGTAAAAGACACATTGCCATGAACCCCCTTCAAGATGTCCCTTCAACATGCCTGTAATCCCAGCACTTGGGAGGCTGAGGCAGGAGGATTGTTGCAAGTTCCAGACCAGCCTGGGTTACAAAGTGAGCTCAAGGCCAGCCTGAACTACATAGCAAAACCCTGTCTCAAAAAAAAAAAAAAAAAAAAGATGTCCCCTCACTTTGTACACACTAGTCCCGCTGTTCTTGCCACTTTCTGAAGTAGTTCTAGAAGTTCTGTTTAGTGAGTATCTTTGCAAAATCTAATTTAAAAAATACAGCAAATGCTGCTGCCGAGTGCTACTAATGGAAAGATGGGGTCATAAAACCATGACAGTGCATCCTCATCTACCTTATTCACTGGATCTGGCACCATGAGACTTCTGGCTTTTCCCCAAAGTCAAAATACCCACAAAAAGTAAATATTTTGAATAGATTCAGGACACTCATGAACGAGAACTTCCAGAGCTGCTTCAGAAGTAGCAAGATCAACGGGATAAGCATGTTTGCAGTGAGGGGGAAGATTTTGAGAGCGATTAATGGCAATGTACCTTTTACTATAATAGATTTTTATGTGTTTGTTTTTGAGGCAGGGTATTGCTATATTATTCAGGCTGACTTCACCCTTACTGTGTAGCCCAAGCTGGCCACAAACGCACAGCAATCTTCCTGTTTCAGCCTCCAGAGTGGTGGGATTATAGGCATGCACTGACCTTCCCATCTCTGTAATACTTTTTTTTGGTACTGGGACTCGAACTCAGGATCTTGTGCTTGCTAGGCAGGCACTATATCACTGAGCTATATCCCCAGAGCTGTAATAGACTTCTTAACATAAACATACTGTATTTTTTAATCAGACCTCATATTTAATTATATACATTTCATATATAATGTATAATATAATTCATTTGTATATGTCAAAAAGATGTCAGTGAAAAATCTTCCCAGTTCTCATACATTATGGAAAATAGTGTGGCGGTATTTCCTAGTGCCAGAAGTACTCATATTCCACTCCCCATCCTGGGCATCTTAGAGAAACTCATGTGTTTGCACACCTGTGAGTGCGCAGAGCAGCTCTGCGCTTAATAGCTAAAAACTGGAAACCACTCACCTCTCCATCAGCAGTAGAATGACTAAATTATGGTGTATATTCATGAAACCAAGTACAGCGATTTTTCTAAAAAAAGGAAAAATGGCTGATCTCAGGCAGGAAGTGGCACACAGCCTATAATCCCAGCAGCTCAGGAGACTGAGGCAGAAGGATCACAAGGTTGGGTCCACCCTGGGCCACTGGGCTTGACTGTGTCTCAAAATAACAAAATAAAAAGGGCTAGCCATGTAGCTCAGTGGTGGAGTGCTCTCCTGGCCTGACTGAGGCCTGATTCAACCCCAGCCCTGGGGCGGGATGGGGTGGGGATTACCTCCTGAGGTAAGAGAGAATGCAGCATTGAAAAAGAAACTTAGGGGTCAGTGGGGTGCTAGCATTATTGGTTTTCATTTTTTCCCTAGAAACGCAGCCATGAATGTCTGTACATTCATACAAACACACATTTCACACAACCAGTAGAACATACCTACTTTTTTTTTTCATACCTACTTTTGAAATAAAAAGAAAAAGCATCAACCCTCCCATAAAGCTTGAAGCTAGTATCACTGTCCAGCTCTTTTTCACTCACCTACCCAGCCCTGCATGCTACTCTCAATCTAGCACTTGACGCACGTGGGTATGGTGCCATGCACTCCATTCCCTCTAACCCAGCGTCTGGTGAAGGGGACACAGCACGATCCCCATCTTAAAGAAAAAGAAGCTCAGGTCACCGTGGTGTTGGGTCTGGAGATCCTGCCAGGGGCTGGTGGTCACCTCAACCCCTTGTCCTGGGCTGTCTGATGGGACCCTTTCTCTCCCCAGGTAACCCTGTGCACCCAGGTGGCCCTGGGCATGGAGCACCTGTCCAACAACCGCTTTGTGCACAAGGACTTGGCTGCCCGAAACTGTCTGGTCAGCGCCCAGAGACAGGTGAAGATATCAGCCCTGGGCCTCAGCAAGGATGTGTACAACAGGTAGGAGGGCCCGGGTGAGGTGAGGGAGGGGCTTAATCCAAAGCTGGAGGCCCAGGGTGGGGGCAGCCCCTTCCCCTCCTCTTCCCAGAGGAGCAGCAGACTCCAAGTCCCTACTAGTTGTAAATTTTTTCTAGTAATAAAAAAGATAACCCTCAAGCTAGGTGTGGATGGCTCTCGCCTGTAATCACGGTACTCAGGAAGTTTGCTGTGATTTTGAGACCAGCCTGAACTACTTAGTGAGACCGAGTCAAAAAAGAGCTACTAGGCAAACTCTAATAACAGTTCAGTGTGTAATATAACTGGCCCCCTCTCCAGCTTCCGGAGCTCGGTAATTGCTGCTTTGAGACCTCAGACCTAGAGCTCAAAGTCATAGCCGCACATTGTTCTCGGGTGCCGCACACTGAGTCCCTGGAGTCCCCCACTTTGCAGTCACCCCAGTTCTAACTGTTGCTCTGCTCATGATTGGTTTATCATTAATACAGGTCTTTCCTTTTGACAAGTTTTTTAAAAACTAATCTAAGGGCCAGGGATATAACTCAGTGGCACGAGTGCCTGCCTGACAAACGCAAAGTCCTGAGTGTGATTCCTGGCACACAAAAAAAATTTTAATCTAGAAAGGATGTATGATGGGTAGCTTTCTTTTCTGTTAACATTTAGGCAAATAGAATTCTCAGAGTTTTAAGCCATCAAAGCCCACGAGGGTGCCCCCACAGTGAACCCTGCATTCCCCGTGTGCAGCGGACATTTCCCTGCTTTTCCTGAGGGCCATGATGGAGAAGGGCTGGGCTGGCCTGGGGTAGAGTCCCAGGTGTGGGGCTAGCCTGGGTCCCCAGTTCCGTGCTCCTCATCCCTGCCTCTGCTGTCTCTGTGCTGCAGTGAGTACTACCACTTCCGCCAGGCCTGGGTGCCCCTGCGCTGGATGTCCCCTGAGGCCGTCCTGGAGGGCGACTTCTCCACCAAGTCTGATGTCTGGGCCTTTGGGGTGCTGATGTGGGAAGTGTTCACCCACGGGGAGCTGCCCCACGGTGGGCAGGCAGATGATGAGGTGCTAGCAGGTAGGTAGCTACGTTGCTCCCATGGGGTGATTCTGAATTTGGGGCTGGCATTTAGCAAGCATAAGCTTTTGCAGAGTGCCACAGAGAGCCCTTGCCCCTGTGCCTGCCCCAGCGGTTCTGACCCCTGTCCAGCTACTCGCTTAACTCCCTGGAAGACCCTGCCCTGCCAGCCACAGTGAGCAGGGGCTGGAGATTCACCACTCTCAGTGCCCACCACCTAAGTGCCCATCACCTAAGTCAGTGCCCACCACCATCAGCCCATGCTCCCCTGGCACCCTCACTCCTGTGCTGCCTGGGACCCATAGCACACTGCACAGGCTAAATGCTTCCCTCACCCTCCGCCACCTCCTCTGCCTCTGCCATGTCCTCTGCAGATCTGCAGGCCGGGAAGGCCCGGCTCCCACAGCCTGAGGGCTGCCCTTCCAAGCTCTACCAGCTGATGCAGCGCTGCTGGGCACCCAGCCCCAAGGACCGACCCTCCTTTAGCGAGATCACCAGCGCCCTGGAGGATAGCCCTGTGGATGGGAAGCCGTGAGCAGGGCACGGCAGGCTGTGCCGAGGATGGCGTGGGCAGGGGAGGATGCCCTGGGGAGCCTGCAGCATGATAGGCAGAGCCCCATTCCCCTGGGCCCTGGGGTCCCTACCTGGGCACAGCCGAGGTCTGGGCAGAACCTGGGCTTCCCTCTTCTCCCTCCCTGTCAGCCTTGGGGAGGCTGATTCGGACCCAGGCCGGGTAACTAGAGCCTTAGGCTGGGCAGCTTTCTCTGCCACCCCCACCCTCATCAGGGACAGTGTGGGTACTTCAGGTAACCCCAATTTCTGGCCTGCGGTTTCTGTGACCAGGTGCGGCTCTGCCACTCCTCTGCTGACTCTGCCTGGAGGCCAGGGTGGGTAGAGCTTCCTCCTGGGCCCCACCTGGGCTCTGGGCCGCGGCTACAGAAGACACAGCAAGGGTCCTCCCGTGTGGCTGGGCACCGTCACCCAGACGCAAGCCTCACTGCCCTCCTCCTCTTCCCTCCTCCTAAGTGCCTGGCAGATGAAGGAGTTTTCAGGAGCTTTTACACTATATAACCCGCCCTTTTTGTATGCACCACGGGCGGCTTTGTATGTAACTGCAGTGTGGGGTGGGTGGGCATGGGCGGCAGGGTGGACCCTGGAGGAGCTGGGGAGGGTGGGCCACCCCCTCACACCTTTATTGTTGTTGTTCTGTTTGTTTTGTGGTTTTTTTTTCCTGTTTTTTTTTTTGTTTTTTTTTAAACATTCGCTGCTCTCAATAAAAAAGCCTTTTTTACAACCTGAGACTCAGTCTTTCTCTGCTTCTGCTCACTAGTGATGCTCCTCCTCCTTTTCCCTGTGCTGTCACCAACTGTTGCGCAGGCATTGGCCCTTGTTTCCATCCTGCTGAGCACGTGGGCTTGGGGAAGTGGGATCCATCTCTTCGCACAGCCTCGGGGAAGCTGTGGGCCTGGTTCTGCTGCCTTGTTCTCCAGCTTAGGCAAGGCAGGGAGGAGTGTGAGCCTGGACAAGTTATGCAGTAAGAGAAGGAGCGGATGACAGGACAGGTATGGGTTCTGAGTCCCTTTAAAAGTCTCGGAAGGAGCCAAGCATGGTGGTGCACACCTGTGATACCAGCACTCGAGAGGCTGAGTCAGGAGAATGGCTGTGAGGTCAAGGCCAGCCTAGGCTACCTAATGTGGCCAGGACCACCCTGAAGTATACAGCAATTTCTGTGAAAGTGGTGTGTCCTCAATTTACTTTATTCACTCAATCTGACACCGTGTGACTTCTGGCTCTTTCCCAAAATCAAAATGACCACGAAAGGTAAATGTTTTGGATGGATGCAAGACACTGAAGCAGCGATGACAGCACAACTAATGGCACCAAAAAGGACTTCCACGGCTGCTTCAGAAAGTAGCAAAAGCCGTGGGACGCGTGTGTTCATAGTAAGGGGGAGGAGTTTGAGGAGAGTTAAAGGCAATGCGTCAATCACTGTAATTCAGTTTTTAAAAATTTAACCACTATTTTCTGATCACACCCTGTACCTCTCCCCCAAACTTCTCCCTCCACCTAACTTCCTTATTTCCATGAAGGGCCCCCTTGTTTGGGAAAGAATCCTCACCTTACTCAAAATTGTCATTCATTATGAGCTTTCTCCGTGCCTCCCTCTCCCTGTGCAGCTAACCACTAAGATCTGTGTAGTCTTCCTCTGCACTATTTCTATTTTTGTTTCAGTTTAAGAGAAAAAAATTAAAATGCTGATTGTGGGAAATACCAAATGGTACAAACTTACTTAAAGCAAAATACATGCCCTGCCGTCCCAGACCTGCTCTCCAGAGGTGAGCAAGACAACTGTGCAGCATGGCTTCCCGGGCTTTTCCTGCACGTGTTGGCTTGGGATTTCTTTCTGTTCCCTCTAATTCGCTATCACCATTGAGACCCTGTGTCTATATGTGAAGAATATCCGGGGAAGGCCAATTCCAATGGAAGCAGTTTTAGAGTGTTGTGACAGTGATTTTTAAAAGCAGGCTTAATTTTTGCTTTGATATTATTTGGGTGACAAAATCAGAAAAATGTCAGCACTCTGAGAGGCAAAGCTAGGAGGATTACAAATTTGAGCTCAGCCTGAGCAACTTAGCAACTTTGTGACTCAAAAAAAAAAAAAGCCGGGGGTGTAGCTCAGTGCAAAGGCCCTGGGTTCAGCACATACACACAACGCACATGCAGGTGCAATCAGAAGAAAGGAAGGTCAGTGGAGATGGTTGTGGTGGCCCCTAGAACCTCCTGGAACCTATAATAAATAGGTCAGATAATGACTTGTTTTTCCTCAAGCTAACACATTCCTTAATTACCTGTTGTGTAAATTAGGACATTAAAAAAAAAGTATTGGGAAATGGGGGAAGAAGAGGAGGCTAAGTTCCTATCAGAGGTTTAATGAAGAAGTCTATGTTTGTGTATATGTATATGTAAGGATAAAAGTGTATATAGACACACAGTTCATGTATTTCACAAATTTTTGTAGTTCTTAATTTTCATATTTTCCAAAGTTCTTTGATCGTGACAGAGATACTGCTGACCTTGTCACCCAGTACAAACATTGAGCCATATGAAATTGACAATATTTCGCTCCCTTGACTTTATAAAAGGGTAATTTTGTATGATAAAGCCTGTACACAATGCAAACAAACATGTAACAGTACTTAGCTTTGCTCTTTATGATATTCATTAATTCTTTTAACTGCTGGTTGTAGTATACTAAATTACATACCATCAGCACCACTAGTAAGTCACAAGCAACTGCTTTATTTAATCATTAAAACTTTTGAGGCAGAATTCACGATTCCGATCTCCATGCACACACCAAGTGTTCATCCCTTGGCTTAGGTGACTGACCTCTGGTAGCTCCTATTAAGTATTCACTGACTGCTCTGCGTTTTAGTCTTATCTCACTAAATCTGCATTCAGGACCTCCTGAGGTGGTCCTATCACTGGCAGATGTGGAGTTCTGAGAGGTCAAATCACTGGTTTCCAGGCACAAGACTAGCAAGGGGCAGACTCTAGATTTGAGTAATTTTGTATGGACCAAATCCAACTTATTTTCACAGCTTTAGAGCAGAGATCCAGATGCGCACCCAACCAGGACTTAGGCCCCAGTTCTAGCCTTAACAATTTTTTTCTTTTTTCAGTAATGAGGCTTGAACCCAGGGCCTTCGCACAACCTGAACCCTTTTTATTTTTATCTTGGGACAGGATCGCGCTAAGTTGCTCAGTTGCCCAGACTGGGCTCTAACTTGCGATCCTCCTGCCTCAGCCTCCCAGGGTGCTGGGATCATACGTGTTCGCCACCACCTTGGATTTCTAGGGAAGGGTGCGTGCGCATGCATTTGCTTGTTCTCCCGCGTGCTTCAATTTTTTGGCCCCACTACACTTTTTCTCAGCCCTTCTCACGGGCTGTGGAGTGTGCTTTCTCGTCGAAACCACCCCCTCTTCCAGCCCAGGCTGCAGCTGGAAGTCTTCACCGGTCTTCATGTCCTCCCTGCCCCCATCAGGGACGGGAAGATGACGGTTTCCCTGCCCGCCCTTGCACAACTGCCAAAGACCCCTAGTGCAGAGAATGATGAATGAGGTCGGGGAACCGGGCTGGTGGGAAAGTGTTGATCCCTTGGAGAGAAGACATGGACGGGAAGTCGGGGGAGGGAAGGGAGGCGTGCAGGCGCCCGGCGCGGGGGTCTCAGCATCCCAGCCCAGCCCTCCGCTCCCGGAGAACTTTGCTGCCCTCCGAAGGCGTGGGAAGAGCTCCAGTCAGCTCCGGCACACCCTCGCAGGAACCGGGCTGCATATTCTCATACACTGGAAACCCTTCATGCACTCCGGGACTTCCCGACGGTTTGCTTCCAGTTCCTTCTCCTCCGCAAGACTACATACACTCCGTTCCTCTCCTAGGCTTCCTCTCTGCACGCCTCCACCGGTTCTCCTCCGTTCCCTAGTTTAGCGGGGCGGAGTTGTGCCTCCTTTCCTATGCCTTTAAGAAGCGTCGGCTCCTCCCCTTTCGGAATCGCGGTCTGACGCGGTGTGACAGCAGTGAGTTCGGTATGTCTATGCAAACGAGCGCCCCCCGTGGACCAATGGGGAACGGAGGTGCCGGAACCGCGGACCAATGGGGCGGGGGCGCTGGGGCTCACCATATAAGGAGCGGCCTCGCCATAAAAGGAAACATTGTATCTCTTTATATGGGGGGAAGGGTCGGGGGATCCCTCCGCGGCCAGCGCGTGGTCCCGGCCCCCTCCACCCGCCGTCTCGGCCGCGGCCAGCAGCCCCTGCCCCCCGGGGGACGCTGACGGCCGCCGGGCGCGCCGCCCTAGCAGACGGACAGGGGGCGCTGCGCGCGGCCTGGGGCAACCCGGGCCCCAGGGGCAGGAAAGTGAGGGCCCAGGTCGGCCCGGGCGTGCAGGGGCCCCGGGTTCGCAGCGGCGGCTGCGGTGCCGAGAGCCGTGCTCCCAGCAGCAGGAGCGCCGGGGTGAGCCGGGGAGCCGATGGCGGCGGCGGCGGCGGCAGCTCCTGTTCCTCGCTGACTGCCCGCCCGTGCTCCTGCTTCGAGCGCCATGTTACCGAGCCAAACCGGGGCCGCGGCGGCGCTGGGCCGGGGCTCGGCCCTGGGGGGCGGCCTGAGCCGGACCCAGACGGGGCGGCCGAGCGGCGGCGGGGCCCGCGGGGCTAACGGGGGCCGGGTCCCCGGGAACGGCGCGGGGCCCGGGCCGGGCCGCCTGGAGCGGGAGGCGGCGGCGGCGGCGGCTAGCGCCCCGGCGGCGGCCGCGGGCGCCGTGTACAGCGGCAGTGAGGGCGACTCGGAGTCCGGCGAGGAAGAGGAGCTGGGCGCCGAGCGGCGCGGCCTCAAGCGGAGCCTGAGCGAGATGGAGCTTGGCGTGGTGGTCGGCGGGCCCGAGGCGGCGGCGGCGGCCGCGGGGGGCTACGGGCCGGTGAGCGGCGCAGTGAGCGGGGCCAAGCCGGGCAAGAAGACCCGGGGCCGCGTGAAGATCAAGATGGAGTTCATCGACAACAAGCTGCGGCGCTACACGACCTTCAGCAAGAGGAAGACGGGCATCATGAAGAAGGTACCAGCGGCCGGGGGCGGGTGCTGCAGGGGGCGCCGCGGTGGAGGTGTGGGAGGGGATGGCGACCGCCCCGGAGGCCCGCGAGGAGGGGGATGCCGCGGACGTCCGGGAGAGGTGGGAGTGACCGAGCGCAGAGCAAGGGGCCCCTGCGGAGCGCAGAGGAGTGCGCGCCACGAGAAGGGGTCCGCGGTCCGTGCGCCCCAGTGCCAGTGCCGGAGAGTGGCATGGAAGAGCCGGGACAGGAGAGAAATTGTGGAGGTGAGGCTGGAGCTGTCTGTGTAGGAGGAAGATGGGCAGCTAGCGAGAGTAGCTCCGGCAGGAAGGAGAGGTTAGGGACCAGGTGAGGGAGTAGGAGAGCTGTCCTGTCTCGGCAGCCAGCGGGAACCAAGTCCCGCCCTGGCCATGTGTCTTCCGTTGCTCTCAGTGGAAACCTCATACTCGGGGCAGGAACGGCTGCAGAACTGCCTGCCTTGGGGCCGGGCGGGGTTTCCAACTGTAGGGAAAATCTCTGCAGGGAGTTTGGCTGGGGGTAGGTGAAAGAGGTTTATAGAGGTACCTGGGAATTCCTTCTCTGCCAGCCAGTTCGCCTGGGGAAAGTGAGGAAGGTCGTCGCCGAGCATGGAAGGTAGGGGAAGGGA
>RJWT010043788.1:0-11899 GCA_004365215.1 Cuniculus paca
CGGGGATAACCTGTTCCTCCTGTGCTATATCATAGTGCTTACTCAAGAACTCAAATCCAAAATCATATTATATTTTGGATTTTATTACAGAATATTTAGGGTACAATATCATAGACTATAGAAGGCCTTTTTCTGGCCACATTAAATCCAATTCTGTAATTCAAACGGAGGATTTCTCTGGGACTTCAGACTAAATTGGCCTTGAAGCTCAAATAGATTGTCAGCATCTAGAAACCCATTTCAGCCAACATAAACCATAGAAGAGTTTTTTGGAGATAGGATTATAAAATGGTACAATCACTTTGGAAAACAGTCTGGCAGTGCCCCCAAAGGTTAAACATAGAGTTACCATATGACACAGCAATTCTTTTCCTAGATCTATACATCCCAGAGAATTGAAAATATATGTCCACACAAAAACTTGTACAAGAATATGTTAGCAGAACACATAAAAGCCAAAAAAGTAGGAATGACCCAAATATTCATCACCTCAATTGACTGAGTGTGCGTATCCATACAATGAAATTATTCATCCATAAAAGGACTAAAATACTAATGCATGCTACAACATGAACTTTGCAAACATACCAAGTGAAAGAAGCAAATCACAAAGGACCATATATTATATGATTTCATCTACATGAAATATTCAGAATTTGCAGATTCATAGAGACAGAAAGTAATTAGCAATTGCCAGAGATGTATGAGGAATGACTGCTAGTAGACAGAAGGATTCCTTTGGAGGGGGATAAAAATGTTCTAAAATTAGATAGTTGCATGACTTAGTATACTAGACCACTATATTGTGTCTTTGTGCAAGGCACACCTTGTTGTGCGTGAATTCTATCTCAATCAAACTAAGAGACAGAGAGATTATGATTATGTGTATTTCTGGAGTGCCCAAGGAAAGTAAACATCTAAATTTTCTACAACTTTCTAACCTTCCTGAAATACCTCTTCAAAACCATGTCACAATCTCAGAAGAAAGTGAGACTGAAAGGTTGTAGTCTTGGGGTGGCAAAGTTACATCCAGGCAGAGCCATGGGCACAGCAAAACGGACCAGAGCAAATTTGGTTCTGAATCCCAATGCAGCTACTCACTGGTCCTACTACCTCAGCAGGTTGTGCCTGGAGGCAGTTTTGTAAATATTCAGTGAGATACACTCAATTTAAATGTCTACCTCAGCTAGGCAAAAGTAAGTCTTATTACAGCAACATCTGAAGGGGGTTACTCATTTATATGCATTCAAGGCAGCTGAATCTTCACAGTCACAGACCAGCTGACTCAGATGTCCTTCCGTAATGATGGAGGGTAGGCTCTGCAGGGGCTTAATGTCCAGCTGAAACTGGGATTGAAATTTAATCCCAAACAGGAAGTATTAAGAGTTAGGACCAGGTGGGGCCTTTAAAATATAATTAGGTCATGAGGGCTCTGCTCTCATGAGGGACTAATCCATTTGTAATTTCATGGATTCATGGGTTCATGAATTATCTTGAGAGTAGGTCTATTATAAAAGTCAGTTTGGCTCTATCTCTTGTACATACCTCTCTCCCTATGTGATGCCCCATGCTGCCTTAAGACTTTACAGGGAGTCTCTGCCACCAAGAAGGTCCTTCCCAGCAAGAAGGCCCTACCAGATGTGGATCCTTGACCTTGGGACTCTCAGTCTCCAAGTCCATGAGTTTAATAAATCCTTATTCTTTATAAATTACACAGTCTCTAGTACTCAGTTATAGCAACAGACATTGGATTAAGATAATGTCTTTATCCCAGAAACTATTTTTTTTCATTTTAAAGGGAATAAAACAAAACAGTAAAATGGAACCAAACAAAACAGTGAGAGTAATATTGGATTTCAAAAGCAAGACTGAAGGAAATCTCCCATAGTTGCTGTATTGCATATTGTGGTCCTCTAAATAGATGTACTGGTTTTAGGCCTGCAAAATCAATCAAACAATACGAGCATTAAGTTGTTTCTTACTTCAGTAGCTATCATCTCAGCCTGTGTTCCTCCAAATCAGCCAGTTGCTTAATGGGGGGGGGTGGAGAGGTTGGAGGGACTCTTCTTGTCTCCCAGCCCACATGCTGGCTGGCTCACAGGAAGGGGTTGGCTTCTTGGTTCTCCTCCTGGCCCACATGGCTGCTGCTGAGTCATGTATCCCAGAAACTATTAAGATCACCAAAGAATTCATTCAGAAGGCCTGAGGTCATTCCCTGGGGCAGAACATAGCATGCAATTAATTTCCACATTATGGTCTTTAACCAACTATAAAAGTCTTGAACAAAGTCTAACATCATCCTCTTTTTACAGAAGAAAAATGGAGTCTCAGAGAAAGTGAGGACTAGCTCACACAAGTAGGAACTCATATTGCTGGAGCTTGGGCTCACATCTCTAGCCATTTACCATATACATAGCAGAAGTGAGGCAGAGAGACTCAAAGAAGCCAGTACAGGGAAAAAACATGACCACACTGGAGCTACTTCCTATACCAGGAAGACAGTGAGGGTAGCTATCTGAGAAGGCCCCTGGAGGGAAACTTAGAATGACCAACCATTCAAATTGGGACCAAAGAGCTAGATAGTTTCTCCCATAATCCATATAGTAGCCCTGTTCCATGCAGCTCATAGTTATATGTGTGCAGAAGAGGAAACAAGACTGTGGAGCAGTTTTGACCTGCCCAGGTACACAGCTGGTACACTGGAAAGGCAGAATTTGAACCCAGGCCTATACAACCCACAGTCCTGTGCTCTTTGCCCTGTAATATCCACCTGGTAGACTACTCAAAACAAAACCACTTATCTTTAAAAATCTTTGTGTTGAACTTTTATTCAGATAGGGTAGGACAGACTGAAGTGTGGCCCCAAAAGTAGTGGTTGTTCCTTTGCTTACAGTTTATTTGTTCATAGCTATAAAATGGAAATAAAATCAATTCTACAGATTTGCTATGAGGAGTAATGAGTTGGTTTACATAAAGCACCTGGCAGGAGCCTGGTGTACTGCAGGTAGTCTAAATGTTGACTCATTTCTCTCAGTATGAAAGCTGGTAGTCCAAAATCAACAGCCTGTTTCTCATTGTAAGTAAAAGACAGAGAGACATGGGTAGTTGTGGTACACAGAATTACAAGACAGAGTAGCCAAGGTCTTAAAGAACATCCCATCTTATCTAGTAGATAATGATTTCATAAACTGAGGTTCATAGAGAGGCCCATGCTGTGGATACAACTCAGCAGCACAGTGCCTGCCTGGCAAGCACAAGGTCCTGAATTCAACTCCCAGTACCAAAAAGAAAGGAAAGAAAAGAAAGAGAGGCCCATAGTCATCCAGCAAAACAGCTTCATTGTTCAGAGAAAGAGAACTATTTCATATTTCCAAGGTTTTTCCCTAAACACAGGGGGTCAAGAAACAATTCCTCCTCCAATAATCTTAGGCAACTCTTTATAAAGACACTTCTCTGGCATAAAAGCTAAATTGCCTAAATATGGCTAACTCTTGGATAATGCTGGTTAATCTTGGCTAATGTTTAATTCTCTAAAGCATCTTTTCCCATCAATAAACTTTTTGTGGGAAACTCTCATTTGCCTTGCATTTCTTCTGAAAATGTGATTTGTACATACATCCTCCCTGCATAAATATTTAGCTCATCATTGTGCAGCAAAAATTCCCTGCAAATTAGGTGGAAATCAGCTTCAGCTGACAGAAGCATCTATACTCATCCAGGGGGAAAAATCATTATTATTTAGAACATATTAAGCCCTGACAGTAAGTACTAGATGGAACTGGGAACTTCAATAAACATTGAATGCAAATGTACACCAAATGCTTGAGCTCAGATTGCTCTTGTAATTTCTACCTACCAGGAGAAAGGAATTGGTAGAGGGGGAAAAAATGGGTTGAAAAATTGGCTCTGTCAATTGTAAACTGTTTCAACAAAGGCAAATCTGTAAGCCCTTCATCTACAAAATGGATCTGAGCATATCTATTGTAGAGTTTGTATTATAAAAATAAATGAGATCATATGTGTAAAGTACCTAGCATGAAGCCTAGTGTATACTAGATGGTTAAATGTTCATTTCTAACAAACATATGAGCCTCAAGTAGGTGAGATATGGAATTGATAGCTGGCAGGCTGGTAACAGTTGTAACCCACATCCCTGTGCCATGAACATACTTTCATCTAATCTCAACTGTTTTATTTGAAGGCTGCAGATAACTCTACCAGTATGACATAAAATTAAGCAGTGAATGGCAGGCCAGATGTGTCAGGAAAAACACTTCCAGGAGCTACTCTTAACAAAGACTAAGAGAGTCAGTGTATAAATATCCCACTTCCTCATCTCTTGTGAGGGATCTCTCTCAGGCATATGTTTTGCATTATTTCTCCCAACTTCCTCCACAGGATTAAACCATCCTGCTTGCTGCCTCAGTGGCATATGTTGTTGGCTCCTTTCCTTCCCTGTTTCATTTGCCAACTTGTACGATCTTGAAGAGGTTCAGAGTATGCCGTCCCCCAATACACCACTCTGACACAAGGGTTACTTTGAATTAAGAAGAAGTAAGTGCAAGATGAGCTCTCTGCCATCCACAATCTGTCTGAAAGCAGACCATAAATTCCCTTATGAAGGTGTCACCCACTCCTGTTCCAGGAAGTGGTAACAACCTTAGCACCAGAGACGGGAAGACACAAGACACAGTCAACACACAGAAACTTTACTAACCAGCCCATAATTGCCATTACTTTCTCCATGTATTTGTCTGCTCACAATTTGTAGTTCCTAGAAACTCAAAGTCCTTTTCCTTTACCTGATCACATCTCTATAGATGAATTGTTCTTTGTTCAGATGCTGCAGAAGCCCAAACTCTGACCACCCCTGAGTTACTCATCACTTAGTCTCCCAAGCATGCACCAATGGATGCATTCATAGACCTGTGTTCCTTTTCTCTTGTTAAATATCCTTTGTCAGGACCCCAGTTGAAAATTTAGGAGGATGGAGGGGGAGTTTTTCTCCCCTGCAACATCCACTTCCAAAGTAAGTTTCCTTTACTTGAATTCTTGTCTTGGCTCCCAGAAGAACCCAAACTAAGTTGATTATGTGCTGGCTTCTCAATGCTGTGCTTGAAACTTAGGATCAAACCAAGTTTGATGTAGAAATAAAAACAGCTTCCATTCCCCAAAGGCAGACACCTCAAAGATCCAGCACCACAGACCAAACAGCTACGAGACACACCCTCTTTCTCTTTACTTCAGTAAGAAAAGGTGATCCTCCCATCTGCCCCACTCATCCCTGCTCCAACACCAAAAATGGCTCCACCGCTCACTCATTCTCCCAAGCCAGAGATCTGCACATCATCGTCACTTTTTCCCTTTCCCATCCCTGCTTCCATCACTTTTCAGTCATTTGCCAACTCCTGCCAATTTGACCTCCTTAATCTCTTCATCCCTCTAACCGCTGAACCAAGCAAGACAATCCTCATTTGTGGTTCGGCCCTTTGCAATAGCCTCCTCCCTGTTGTCAAACGCTCACCTTGTCCCCTACCATCACAACCCTTTCCATGCCACAGCCAGAGGAACTGCTCTTCTTAACAGCTAATGATAACAACAATCAGCATTTAGTGAATGCTGACTCTGCACTAGGTACTGTCTGATCCTGTCACTCCTTAAAATCTTCACTGGTATCTTGTGGTCCTTAAAATAAAACTCCCAGCTCCTTGCTTAAGCCTAAAAGACCCTAAATGATCTAGTGTCCTCTTTTATCTATAGCTCCTTCTCTTCCTATTTTTCCTGTTGTATGTAAGTCTATAAATCCTCTATTTGAACAATGGTGTAGGTCAGTTTTCCACTTTAATTTTTCCGTGGAGGGTAACCTTTGAAGGTCATTCATATCTGCTCCCCACCCCACCCTCATTCCTACCATTAACTCCCCAGGCCTCACTCAGAATCTGGGATGAGTGAAATGAAGCGCGTTGTCCTGTCTATCCTCTTTCACAACCCAGAGGTTCCTTGGCGCAAGAACTGTCACCCACTACAGAGGACTGCACAGAGCCCAACACACAGTAGGTGCACAATAAATGTGTGTGAGTTAATTAAGGAGGCCATCCTGCCTTTACTACAAACATTCAGGATGCTTCCTTCAAACCACCTTCCCCTAGGGAGCCCATGGTTGATTGGACAATTATTCCAGTGCTGGAACAAATCACCCACAGGCGCTCGATAAACCTATTCAATGAAGGCTGCCAACAAAAGAGCTGATTGCGAGGCTTTGACCCTGAAAGTAATTACATGCACCAGCATCCATCTGCCTGTGGGATAGCCTGGAAGGGGGGCCTCACCTCCATGCAGCTCTGTCTTCTAAATAAACTTAAAAGAGCATGTGTTGTCATTTCCCTCAGGATCCCTGGATCATTGGGGCTCGTTAGAAATCAAACAGAGGCCAGGTAAAAGGTGTACTCTGTTCACGTAGATGTCTTCCAGTCCCAGCAGGGCTCCTTTAATCATCACCATCAGAGACCAAACACTGAGAGCCTCGACACCCTGAGAACTCAGCAGGACAGCTTCCTCCTCTCCCTAGGGCTCCTACCTATTTGCTCTGTTCTCAACCTAACATCTTCGCTGCTTCGCACCAGCCACACCGGTCCATTACATCCTTTCTCCCGTGTGGAAAAACCTGTAAGTCATCCTTGCTGCTTCCATCACTTCATTCGTCCACCGATCCATCCATCCTTTCTTTCTCTCCGTGGCACTTAATGAATACGTGCTAGAAGCGAGCAGTCACTGCTGTGTTTACACTAATGAACAAGAAAGGCATGACCCCTGACCTCAGAGAGCTCATAGTCTGGAAAGGAAAATGGATAGTACCTTAACATAGTGATGTAGATGTTGATATTACTTGCAAATTAAACACATCTAGTGTGTGTTGGACCTTTACCAGGATATGAGGGGGAAAACATAACCTGCAAAAGGGAGTCATTGACCAGGAAGTGCTTAACTTCTCCTCAGTTTCACTACATTTTAGACAGGTTTCTTCCTCACTAGAAAGCCCTGGCCTTTGTTTCTTAAAGCACTTACCCTGGCAATCTTGTGATCTAACATTTTGGGAAATAAAGTTCCTTTGAGATATCACTGTTCTCTACTCTCTTAGCAGTTTCACAACCCAGGAATGTCTTTCTCAAGCACCTGAGAGCCGTCCCTTTGCATTGTAGTCATCAATACAGATCACACCCCTCTCTCCAAGTCTGTGGGAGGATAGAAGCCTCACTTCAGTAAATGCCGACCAGTAAACACAGATGACCTATAATCACATGGGCCAGTCTCTCCCTCAGTGTCCTCCAGGACTTTCCCCCCAGCTAACCCAGAGCTGGAAAACCCATGTGCCTTTTGTTTCAGTAAACTAGAGTTCAGGCAATGATCCACAACCCCCCTTGCTTGCCAGCATGCCCTATCCTTGTACTTTGTCTTCAGCATTATGCAGAAGTAAAGAAACAAACAAGAAGAAAATGGATCTTGCCACTTTCACAGATGCAAATTAAAACTTGCAAAACTTTAGTAAAGGCTGGGAAAGAAAACTGAGGGGTATGAAGAGGAGACTAATTCAGGTAGCAAGGGGATGGAGGGAGAGCTCTCTGAGAAGTAATGGCCTTGCTGGGAAAAATGTCCAGGCAGAAGAGTTATTATGCATAAAAATGCTCTTAAACCAAATATTCAGAAACATTGAGTCTCTGTCCCCACAATGTCTTATTAATTTGCACACGTGGCACTCTCTGTCACTTACTGAATATAGCTCTGACTGTGTGCAGCCTCAGCTCAGTAACCCTCCCTGAATCCCAGAGGCTTCTGTCCGAAGACCACAACTCTCCATTTCCTCAGCCTGATGGCAAAGACTGTATTTAATCTGTTTCCCTCTTACCTCTCCAGCCACATGGAAGGCAAATGACACACAAGTCTTCTTGGGTTTGACAGAGGAAGAGGTCTTCTTCTAAGGCACTTGGCAGGTCAGCCGAAGTAAGGATGCAAAGTCCTCATATAACTAAGTCTATTCGTATGGTCAAAGCACTTGTAAGAGAAAAAACCTGCTCTTTCTGACTGCACCAAAAAGCTACCTATTTTGCCTTATTCACTACCACAAAGACCTCAAGCAATCAGGATAATGCACGAGGTCAGTCTTCGGTGACTTTGTTTCTCAAACCAAAGACCTTCTTGGTGTCTGGCTCTCTCATGGGACATCACTAGCCCAGGAGGCCCCTCTACCTCCAACACACCAGTTGCCTTTGCCGAATCTGGACCCATGCACCCCTATCTCCATCCCCGCTCCTCCCACCTTTCCTGATACTGAAGAATCTTCCAATTCAGCTTTGTGTTAGGGATGAAAGAGGGGTCTTGATGCTACTACATTTGGACTCCCCCAAATACCTAATTCTGCCTCCCTGCAGGATTCCTGGAGAAGCCCTTCTCACAGAAGAGTTTCCAGACAAGAAACACTCTATTCTTCTGTGATGAACAGGACCTCTCCCTGGTTCTATACACAGTACAGAACTCAGAGACTCAGGGCTGAAGCACAAAATTTAGATGCACAAATGGTGGATCCTCTACCTCCCTTAAAGTTCCAGAAACAACGTGCCAGCAGGGAGGGGATGCTGACTTCAGAGCACCTCTTTCAGCAGGAAAGAGGGATCTTCATGTATGGCCCAGCTGTGGCCTCACTCTCCAATCTTTGTGATGCAGTCACTGTCCTGACTCATGAGCAACCACATGATCAGAGAGATTGGAGCACCAGAAGGAGCGAAAACACCCATCACCCCGACCACTATTTTCAGCCCTACCTGCTGGCACAGAAATGTTTCAGTTGAACTTCTTACAGGTTCCTGGACCATGTTTCCCAGCCCAGGGCCAAACCTCCTGCCTTGTCTCTTTCTTCCCAAAGCTCCTTCATTCATGCCTAGGACCAGTGCCTACTTAGGCCTCAGAGCTCTGGGCAGAGGCCCAAGCACCCATCTCTTACCTTCTCCAGGTGAGGAGCTCCCTAAAACCAGGCCCACAGCCCAGCAACCTCTTGGCCTAGACTCTTGTTTCCGGAGTGAGCTCTATCTATACCCTGTCAAGGGCAATGAGTTACTATGGAGATAGAAGCAGGACTTTTTTTCCTTTAATTCAATTAAGCCACATGCTGACTGTGATACTTTCTCCACTATCTAAGGCAGCAGGTGCCTTTGCAATTACCTCCCCTCTGCTGAAACTGCATGTTACCTATGGTCTCCAGGAGATAGAGATGAGGTTGTAGAATCACAGGGCAATGTGACAAGGGAAGGGACAGGCCAAGGAGACCAGAGGACTGGCTAGGGAGCACCTGAGAGAAAAAGAAGCCAGGAATGCAAATAGCATAAGATAGCCTGAGGCAAACTATACCAAGGGAATGACTGAAATGTGATTCTCAGCTGCCTGCAAAGGCCTTAAAAGCAAGGAGGTATGCCTTGATGTGGGCTACCCAAAACCAGATCTGGAGAAAGGGATTTGGGTGCAGGTCATTTACTAGGAAGGAGCATAGTGAAGGAGTGAGAAAAATGACAAGGCAGTGAGGAAAGTAGACAAAACCAGCATTAAAGAGAGGAGTGGTCACTGTGGGCCAAAGGGCTCAGTCCCACCTGCAACTCTCTGAGAGACTGTCTTGGTTACTTTTCTTATTGCTGAGACAAAATACCTGACATCCAAAGTTAGAAGAGGAAAGGTTCATTTGGCTTACAGCTCATACAGGTTTCAGTCCATGGTTGGCTGGCTCCCAGGCAGGGTGGCACATGGCAAGGTGCATCGCAGAGAACAATTCATTGCATGCAGAAAACAGCAAAACCAAGCAAGGACAAAAGAAGCCCTTTTATGTCCCTTTTATTATATCCAGGCTACTGGGATTAGGGTGGTGCCAAACCCATCAGTGGACTGATTTAGTAATCACCCACCCTTAATCTCAGCATCACACACTCTAGATATTCAGCTATCTCTGACTAGGCCCACCTATGACTACATGAGGCTTTGGGGGACTATTTAGACCCAAACCATAACAAACACTGTAAGGAACACACCTGAGAATGTCCCCAAGGAGCAAAAAAGCCAGGTACTGATTCATCATAGCAGGTTGAATGGCGGCCCTCAAAAAGACATGTCTGTATTGAATGCAGATGTCTTGTGCCCTGGGTGAATGATCTGGGGATGACAATACACAATGTATCTACCATTGTTACCCCTGATACATGTGCTTTGAAATTTTGTTATAGTTTTTTTTCCTTCTTCTTTTTTTTCTTTCTATTTATCTTTGAATAAAATAGATTTGAAAGAAAAAAAAAAGACACATTTGCATCCTAACCCCTGGAACTTAGAGGTGTGCCCTTACTTGAAAAGAGGCTCTTTGTTAACATATTTAAAGATCTTCAAATGAGATCATCCTGGATAGCCCGGTGGGCCTTATATCCAATGGCAAGAGGTACACAGGGACAAATAGAAAAGGCCATGAGAATTGGGAGGACAAAAACTGGAGCTATGCAGCACAAGCCAAGAAGCGCCAGGAACCACCAGGAGCTGGAAGAGGAAGGAAAAATTCTTCCTGTGAGCTTTCAAGGGAGTGTGATGCCTTGATTTCAGATGTCTGACCTCTTGGACTGTGAAAGAATAAATTTTTAAACCACCTGCTTTGTGGTCGTTTGTCACAGCAGCCACAGGACACTGATAAATCTACCAATCCCCTTCTCTTCTTGGTTAAGAGTTAATCTTGAAATCCTCAACTCACCAGCATTTCCAGGCTATGCCACCAAAAGCCAAGCCCACTCCAACAGCCAGAGAAAGACCTCAGGCACTGAGATACTTGTGCTTGCACTATGAAGCCACTGGATTTATCTACGGCAATTTGTTACAGAGGCAAAAAGAAACTAATGCATTTTATAGGTTTAAAGGTTGAAATTTACTCATAGGCTGTGAGGAATGGGATGGCTCCTATTATCGGAAGCATCTATGAACTCAATTTTCTTTCCTATGGTACAGCTTAGTGTTTTTGAGATTCTACAATTTAAATATCTCTAATCTGACAATTGAAATCTAACAAAGCTCCAAAATCTGAAACTTTTTCAGTGTCAACGTGACGTTCAAGAGGTTTCAGATTTTTTGAGACTTTTAGAATTTGAGATTTTTAGATCAGCAATCTTCAACCAGTAAAGTCTATGCAAAAATCCTCAAATGCAAGAAACTCTGCAATCTGAAACACTTGTGACCCCAAATATTTTGGATAAGGGATAATCAACTTGGAATTGATGCTGTCTTTTTCTACCTTGTAGAGCCTCTCTTGGTTTCTCCATTACTTCTGTCTACCCCCAATTCAATCCACAAAGCCTCTGAACACATTGCCTGAGAGAGGAGCACGCTGAAACGTGTGAGAGAGCAGAAACAAAGACATCTTCCTGATTCAGGTCTCCACAAGGCTGTGCTCCTGGAGACCATTAAAATATTTGAGAAGAATATGGTCTATGTGACCTTCTCCACCCCCATAGCCAGCACTAGTGAATTTCTCCCAAGACTGAGAAGGAGAACTAGAGAGACCCAGTGAAAAAAGAATTCTATATCTTCAGGAGGCAGCCAAAGTCTGCAAAGAAAAGGCTGATGGGAAGGCCAGGCAGAGGAGCTGGCACCTCGGGGGTAATGCAGTGTTTAAGACTGAACCGGCCAGATTGGAGCGGGGACGGTTTACTATCATGACTGTTGTCAGAGATACAGGACTAGCCCAAACCTCAAGGGTCTGAAGGGCATGGGTGTCTTCACCACAGTCCTAGAGCAGGAAGGAAAGGGTCTTGAAGAGTGACCAAGAGACTTCCTCTCCCTTGAAGGCCAGGAAGAAATTTGGCTGGAATCCCAAGCTGTGTGGATGCCC
>RJWT010043789.1:0-11906 GCA_004365215.1 Cuniculus paca
TGGACTTACGACCCCCTTGGCTCCCCACAACTACAGATATGACTTTGTGTGTTTAGTCTCACTGTGAGTTGCACTGGAAGTGGTAGATTTGAATTTGCTTACTAGAATCCAATAACTTTTGCCTGGGATTACAAATGTAAACCGCTCTGGACCATGATGAGGTCTGGAGCTGGATCCCTATACTCAACCTCTGAGTACATAAGTGCTTCGTGCTACTTTCTGGTTCTAAAACATAACAAGCAGCAACCAGGCTAAGAAAGCTACAGAACTTCTGATAAGGAGTAATCAGAAGTAATCGAGAAATATGAAGAAAAAAGAAATATGTCCAAGATTGGAGCTATGACAACAGTAGAATGGTGACCCACTGTCAAGGAAAAGAACTGAAGAGCATTACATTCTTCTTTTTGGATTTGACTTATAGGATTTCAGAATTACTGGTGATGCTGACTGGTGATGCTGTGGGCTCTTCGTTATTTCCCTTTGTGAGTGGAGAACATTTATGTTGACTGTGTTTACCATTGCAATTTGGAGTAGTCATCTTTTGTATTCGATATACTTAAAGAAAATGCTGACTTTCCAACCACCCCATAAAATCACCCCTTTTCTCTATAACTTTGCAATTTCAATCACTAGAGTTGGTGTCTACTTTTGGTCTAAGGATGTGATGTTAGAAGATGAGCTGCCCACAAAAGGTGTATGTTGTAAAATAAACAAAACTGTTGGGCATTTCCAGAAGTTTTTCATTGTTTTACAACATCATCTTTTCTTTTCAGTGAAACTGAGGAGTAACAGGGTCTGAATTTCTAAAGAAGTTATTCACACTCTCAGCCTACCTGATTTTTCCACATATTTAATTAGTCCTTCCTTTATCTTATCTCTGTGACCTTTTGGAAAGTTTTCCTGAAAATTTGACAGAGGTAATAATCTAACTTGTTTTCCACATAGCTTTGTCCTCTCAAATATTTGACCACTGTATTAGTCAGGTTTTCTGTTGCTGGGACAAAACACTCAACTGAAAATTAAAGAAGTTCATTTTTTGTTCATGGTTTCATAGCCTATAGTTTTCTGGCTCCAATGAAGAAACATAATGGTTGAAAGATATGGCAGAGGACAGCTGCCCAACTCATGGCACCTAGAAAGCACAGAGGACAAGAATCAGACAGGAAGTGACCTGTGCCTACCCAAAACCATGCCCCGCTACCCATTCAGGCACACCCAGAAGTGTGCTTTATTATACTCTGAGTGTCTCTCAAGCCATTCAAGTGGACAACATAGATTAACCATCACAACCACCCAGAGAAAAAAAATAGTCTTATTAAATTATGGAATAGTTTCTTGAAGATTCCATTACACTTGCAGCTACGAATGTAATCATTATAAGTTAAACCAGATATCTGTGTTAGACCATTTATTTTCCTGAT
This sequence comes from Cuniculus paca, assembly GCA_004365215.1. Classification (NCBI taxonomy): domain Eukaryota; kingdom Metazoa; phylum Chordata; class Mammalia; order Rodentia; family Cuniculidae; genus Cuniculus; species Cuniculus paca. The sequence goes on from RJWT010043789.1 coordinate 1,422, forward strand.
GATATGACCAAAATATACAGCTGTTATATCAATAAACAGAATACAAGATGTGATTGAAATATATAGTGATCAAAAAATACCGTGAATGCAGCTGCCACGTTCCATACAAAGAAAAGATAGTCTTTCAACAATATTACTCTGTGTCCTTATCCACCAATGACTCTTTCCCAGAGCAAAATTACTATGAAAGGTAAACATTTTTAATTGATTCAAGACACCAAAGCAGCCACAACAGTGCCACTAAAGATACACAAAGGACTTACAGAATTGTTTCAGAAAGTGACAAGAATGATGGGATAATTGTGTTCAAAGTGGGGGTAGTATTTTGAAGGAGATTAATGAAAATGCATCATTAACTAATTACACATTAATTTTTAAATTGCAATGTTCATATATTTTTAGATCACATCTCATACATGATTCTGAGACATAAGTAAAAACATGAATTGCATCTTTCATTTGAATCTGAAAACTTTTTTAAAAAAAACAATCAAATTTTTTTCTAAAGAATTGAGTTCTTATTTCCAGCACTCCAATATTTATTGGTTTTCAGACCTTAGACCCCAATAGAGAAAAACTTCTACCAAATGACATGATGTAATTTAGTTAAATTGGAAGCAACAATTTACATGTCTTGTGATTTTAGTTTTGAAATGAAATGATGAAGAAGTAGCCTGCATTATAAACTGAAGATTTTAATTCAATACAAGAGAAAAGGAGTCAGTGCTATAAAGTGGAGAAAGAAAGATACTAGAACTCAAAAGATCATCTAAGATACTTTCCTTGACATTATAATCAAAATAAATATTCAAAAACACTACACTGGATACAAAGAATATTGGACACAAATGCACAAAGAAGTAACTGTATCTGAGACCTTATCCACTGTCATCATCTCACAATGTGAAGTAGGACAAAGTCTATCAATGGCCTATGACAAATTCCAAAAAGTAATGACAATTACTAATTTTCATATGTTATTTTTTCTTACTTTTCATATTTTATCTGTTTGAAGAAAGCTGAATTTTTTTTGTTACTTCGAATACTTTTATTGCTATTGTTTTGTTTGTGTTTGGTTTGTTTGTTTGGGAAGCCCCTAGACTATAAGCTTAGTATCTAAAATAGAAATACCAGTTCGAGAAATAACAGGTTGTTTTGGACTGTTAAAGTATTGGACTCTAGTAGAATTTTTAAAAATGTAGTCAGCCTGCTATTTATATTCCCTCCCTGAAAAATGCTTCTTTTTCTTACTTAGCATTTTATTTAAATAAAATTTATATTTTAGAATAGTTTAAGATTTACAGAAAAATTACAGACAGCACAGAGAGTTCCTACAAACCTCTTGCCAAGTTTCTCACAAGTTCACATCTGACAATATTACAAAAGACTTGTCAAAACCAAAGAATAAATGATGCTGTATTACTACCAAACACCACCCTTTATTCATATTTCATTAATTTTTTAGCTAGCATCTTTTTCTGTTTGAGGATTTCTTCCATATTCTGATTATGTCAAGGTACCTTTTGGTCCTGGGAGCATCTCTGAATTTTCTTGTTTCATATTATCTTGACAGTTCTAAGAAGCATGTTAAACATTTCATAGAATGCCCCTCAATTTGTTTTTTGTCTGAAGGTTTTCTAGTAGGCAAGCTCTAGATTTGTGTTTTGAAAGTCAGAAAGAAGAAATGACTTTCTCATCATAACCAATCAACAAGTATAGATTATCAACATGGCTTCTCACTGATAATATATGCATGAGTTTAACATCTTACCAAAGCAACCTTCCCCCCCATCTCAGTAGACTCAGGGGGAAAATTTAGTTGTCCTTTCTACCTCTATCAAAAGATATACATAGAAAGAATAGCCAGGTATGATGAAGTGCACCTATAATCCCAGATATTCAGCAAGCTGAGGCAGGAGGGTTGCAAATTTGAGTCCATCCTAGACAACCTAGTGAGACCCCTGAAAAGGGCCTGACGGTAGCTCAGTGGTAGAAGGTACCCAGATATGATTCTCAGCACTGGGGGGATAGGAAGGAAGGAAGGAAGGAAGGAAGGAAGGAAGGAAGGAAAAGAAAGAAAGAAAGAAAGAAAGAAAGAAAGAAAGAAAGAAAGAAAGAAAGAAAGAAAGAAAGAAAGAAAGAAAGAAAGAAAGAAAGAAAAATTTCTGTAAATGAAATGTCTGAAAATTTTATGGACTTCCACAATATTCATATAAAACACTGCTCTTACAGAAGTGAGTGATGAATCAGCACAACTTCTTCCATGAAAATAATTCATTTATGAAATATTTAGTTTAAGAAATCCATGAATGATTCAAATTTGATCCCAGATTACAAGTAAATAAACAATCATGGGCCCTTTAATAAGGAAATCACAAAAAAGAAAATTTAGAATAAAACTTTTTTCGCTACCAAGATTTTTCTCAAGGCTTGTTTGACTTCTTTATTTCTTAGAGAGTAGATTAAAGGGTTTAACATAGGTGTGACCAGTATGTAAAATACTGAAGCCACCTTGCGAAGTTCAGGATTTCTTGGAGGTGTGAGATACACAAAGGAGACAGTCCCATAAAGCACACTTACAACCCCAAGGTGAGAACTGCAAGTGGAGAAGGCTTTCTTTCTTCCTTGTGTTGAGGGGATTTTTAAGACTTTGGATATGATATATATGTAAGATACTGTTATAACAATTATTGTTGGCAAAATAATGAAGACAGCCAAACTCAGAGACACCATCTTATTGATAAAGAGATCAGAGCAAGAGATCTTCTCAATTTGGTAAGAATCACAGTAGAAATGATCAATGACTCTGGAAGCACAAAAGGACACTGAGAATGTTACACTGACTTGGAGGGTGGAACTGATCCAGCCACAGAAATAAGAACCAGCAACCAGCTGAATGCACAAACGTCGTGACATGTGAACACTATAAAGAAGAGGATAGCAGATGGCACTGAAGCGGTCATAAGCCATGACTGCCAGGATGAATCCCTCTGTCACTATGAAGAGTGAAAATAGGAAGGACTGGACAGCACAACCTGCAAAGGAGACAGTCTTTTTCTCAGACAGGAAGTTGACCATGGCTTTAGGAGCAATAACAGTGGAGTAGGAGAGGTCAAGAAAGGAGAGATTTCCCAGGAAGAAATACATTGGTGTGTTCAGTTGGGAGTCAGTCACAATGATGATCATCATACTAATGTTTCCCAAAAGGACCATGCCATAGACCAGCAGGAACAGGAGGAAGAGGAAGATGCAGAGCTCTGTACGCACCCTGAAGCCTACAAGAATGAAGTCAGTTACATCTGAGTGATTGTCTGCTCCCCTGTCACCCATCACAAAACCTGCTAAGAGGGACAAGACAAGATTAAAAACAATTTTTATAACTATGTCCTGGTATCAAAATATCCTTTTGTCTTATAGAAGATATTGAGATTTGTGTTATCTCTTTTTTGTTACACAATTCTATTAGATATGAATTGCTATATGCTTTTATAGGAACTGAATATGAAGTATGTTGTAATTTTCCATAACCATGTAATAAATCAGTAGTCTGTCTCATAATTTTCCAATGTATTTCTCCAACCCTCAGTGTTATCATTATAGTACAGTGCTTTTTGCTCTTAAAGAAGTGTTACTTTATACCTGAATATTTTGTCACTTGAGTTACATAATAAGTTTAACATGTTTGACAGTTTTGAGAGATATACAAAAACTTGTTCTCATTGTTAACTGGAAATTTAAATGTTAGTTTTTCATCCATAGTGCTTCTATTTACAACAAAAGGATCAAATTAAAGAGTGATTTAAAACACCATGAATAGATATTAAATATTATTAGAGGTTAATAGAGTATTAATAATTTATAAGAGTTGGAAATAGCTTAGCAAAAGATTTCATTTAGTATCTTGAAATAAAAACGTTAAAAACAATATGCACCTTCAATCTCTTGAATGGGCAATGTCCAGACATGGCAAGAGAAGATAACCATAATCTTAGAAATCTCTGTACAAATCTGTCAAGAAGTCAGTTTGAACTTAACCATCTGTATATAACTAAAAAATGAAAAATTTCAGCATTTACTCTAATTTATGCTTAGGAAAATAAGCCATACTAATTGTGAAAGCTAATACTGCAACCTCTGATATTAAAGAGAGAAATATAATTGCACTTAAATTGTCATAATGGCTGCTTAGACTCTATCACACACTTAAATAGTCCAATTTATTTGTTGTGTAACTTTTTTCCTTTTTTCCTAATAAAGTGACATGGTCATTTGTTTCTTGTCTTCAACTTTTGAAACTCAATTTTTATTTTATATTCTCCTTCTTATCAAAGAGAAGAGATCATGTTACTTATTAAAGCAGCAAATGATCCAAAAAAGTATTTCTTTTTGGTGTGACATGAATAGACTTCACTGGATTTTTTCCTTGGCTCTCATTGTCTCTCATGCATGTAACCATTTGGTTTTTTTTATTTTTGTGCCGAATTCCTTGCCTCCCATAGCTCTCAACATCTTCTCATCACCTGATCTTTCTCCCATCCTTCTAATATCAACTTTTATCAAGATGTTAGCCAATAAATTTACAAAAGAAAAAAATTGGTTACATCTCAGTTATATGAGTCCTATAACACTTTTCAACCCCACTATTTCCATTCCATATTGAAATCCACTTAAATAATCTTAACTGAATCTGTTGTTGGTAAAAGAGTTATATTTTAATTTTAAAACAGGATATCCCTAAGTTACTAAATTTCCTTGGGTGGGCTTTTTCCTTGGGTGGGCATAACTCCTGTTAACCACAGGCCACTTGTGTAGTATGGTAAACTGGGGCCTAAAGGAATGAAGACTTAACAGAGTAATTTTGTCAATCTACTGTCAGATACAAGTGGTAACATAACAGGAACAAGGTTAGAAATATTTAGAGAAAGTAGGAAGACCTTGTCAAAACTACTAAATTGACACCTTACAACTGAATATTTGACAAGAGTTTAGCTGCAAATTTTCTGTTTTTTTGTTTGTTTGTTTTTGGTTTTGGTTTTGTTCTTAGTTTCAGTAATCAAATGATAGCATATCATCTGAAACTACAGCAGCCAGTATCCAGTGCTAGGAAATAATTATTTTGATACCACTATTTTTTCAAGAATAGTTTGCATTCATCTCATCATTTGCTTAGTCACTGAACACTTAAGAGCCTCCTACTATATGACAGCCAGAATAAGGAAACACATGAGCACTAGGAATGTTTCTTCTAGAAGTACAAATGCATTGCATTTTCTTCATTGTCTACCTTGATTTTAAAAGTAACAAAAATGTTATGATCTACCTTTCACGAAAAGAATTTTGGTTTGGTTTGGTTTTATTGTTATTTGTTGTTTTGTTGATATGTTTGTTTTTTGTTTTTGCTTTTCTTTTGTATATTTTTCTGCAAGAACTGGGAATTCAACCCAGAGTCTTTACACTGAACTACATCCCATTCTAAATATATTTTAATTTTAAAACAGGATATCCCTAAGTTACTAAATTTCCTTGGGTGGGCTTGACCTTGCGACCCTTCTGCCTCAGTCACCCAGAGTGTTTGGATTACAGGAAGGTGCCACTGCCTGCCAAAAGTCATTATTTTTTAAGGTGAATACTGTAATTTTTTTTCTTTGAAACTTGTAAGAAGAAAATCTTACTAATCATAAAATAAATTTTATTCTTTAAGGCACAAATAAATACTCATGGATGACTAATTATTTGACTAAGTTTATCTTCTTACCTTAATATTTCTTCATTTTTTTCCTACTTCTGTAAAGTTTTATAATAGTAGATGAAAGTATGGAAAAGTTATAAATTTAATTCTAAAAAGCCAAAAAATGATAAAACTATATAAAATAAGTTAAAGGCAGTCTCAAAATTAAACATAAGCAATAAAAATTTAGCATAGCTATTAAATTCTTGGTGTAAAATATACTATTTGCTCAGTTTTAGGCTCTGCTCATAGGTTATCACTTTCTTGACCTAAAGATCTTCTTTTCGTTTTCTTGGCTGTTTCTTTGCCTGGAAATCCTCTGTAATTATTCACAACTTTCTACAGACAGTAGTCCAGTAAGTCCAGTGGTCCCGTAAGTCTTCTAAGCCTTTGAGCATTTCTTTATCAAGTCGAAAAAGAAAATGCAAATAAACCATTAGAATCACAATGTTTGGGCATGCCTCTCCTGCAATGAGTTATATTTTATAGATCTTAAACACAAGAACCATGGCAATCCAAATAAGACAAAGACAAAAGCACTGATGAATAAAGGGATTCCCTAATGACCTGTGGAACTACAGGAGAAGGAAATGGTGGCACTTTTAGTTAGCTCTATTGCAACTACTTCAGGTAATAATAGTATAGATTCAGTGGGAATGGGTCCCTGTAGGAGAAGATAAGAATAAGTCAATTATACATGATAAGGATGGGAAACTCCTGGTTTATCTCAGGAAAGTCACATAGGAAGAGACAATAAGAATATCCTATTACTTTGAATTATCTCTGGGTCTTTTCTGAACACTACTTTTAGAAAGAAAATGTTGCTTTGAAACACAGAAAATATATTTTGTATACTTTTTATTTGGGTTAGTTTATACCATCTACATTCACAATGAAGAAGTTAATTGCTTCTTTTGCATGATAGCTCATAGTCTTATCATCTCTAAGTTCATTATTCCAATTTTTTCCATAGGGTCTTAGATGAAAGATTTGTACTTTACATATTGCACCAAGAAATATATTATAGATCATCTTATCAGTATAATCATAATTAAAAACCTTGATCAATGTTTTTTAAGGAAGCCTATATTCAAAGAATGTGCATTCCTTGCATTCATAGAAAGTAAATGACAATTGTTATCTTAAAACCTGTCACCAGTGGTAGACTGAATACTAGAGTTCTACCTAGACACCAAATTTGAAGGTCTAGCTATTAGAATGTGCCTAATTCATAGAGATACAGGAATTAATGAAAGAATGAATGATCTTAAAAGAAATACATATGTAGAATTATAGTCACCATTAGTGTACAATACACTGAATTTGTTATTGATAAAATATGTTGTGCAAATTACATTTAAGTAAAATTTTATTTAACATATTTACCATGTAGTTATTATAAAAATAATGTTTACAGAACAATCAAAACCTTCAGCATCATATATCCTCATATGACCCAAGTCATCAACCAGGCAACACTGTTAATATGGGCTATGCAGTCTTGAGTGTTGGTCCTTGAGGACAACCTTAGCTCAGAGGACTGAAAGACCTTCCTTCTCTGTGTGTGTTTTCTTTTTCATTGAACAATGAAGATGAAATCTGTTTATAGAGATGACTGAGAGAGACAAACGAATGCTCAGAAATGTTGAGGTACTTTTCATACTAACATCACTGGTCAGAGCCAATGATGTGGAAAGTTTAAGCATAGGGGCAGAACATCTTCTTTGAGTTGAGTAACACTGCCAAAGCTCATAGTAAAAGAGCATAGGCAAGGGAAGCAATGACTAATTAGGAGAATTTCTTTTTAATGCACAAATATGTCTGCAAATGGAGCCCAGTATTGTGTTTTGGAAATGCATAACTTGTAGATTGCACTAACCACTTTATGCTTTCTATTTTCCTTTGCAAACACTCACTACTAGAAGGTAAACTACCCTTCTCAGCTTCAGCTACTGTTCCCAAGACAGTCTGTCACTCTTTCAAATGACTTTCTGTTTTTCTTTTCTCCTATCTTTTAAATATCTCATTTCTTCCATTCATTTTCTCCGATATCTAGGCCAATGTTGTTTATAACAAAGCCTTTGGCGATTTGTTCCCACATCCTTATATTTGGCAATTGATAGTTATACTTTGTTGCCTAATTTGTTCTGATATTTTCTGCTCAAGAGATTTTTCTTTAACTCTCTAGTTGTCCTATTTTCATGTGGATATTTGGAAAGAGTTAATTATGCTACCACTGCTACCACTAACTTCGCAGATGCTGAGAATGTGTCCTTTTTACTATTTACGTCTTCTCTAATATTACATCTTGGCTGTAGAAATCATCATCTTGGCCCCCAAAATTTTTGTTCCCTAGTGTGATGTATACTTTTATGTTACATAAAAAGATTTTTGCGAAAAAAATTTTTGAAGATTAACAGATTATTAGGCAAAAAGGATTTTGTAGCTGCAGTTAAGATTATTATATAGGTGACTGAAATATACTCTCCTATATTATCCATGCAGACAGACTGTTCTCATATAAGTCCTTAAAAACAGAAAAAATCAAAATCATTCAAAGCATATGTATTTCTGATAATGGTAATTTGAGTCTCTTTACCTGGTTATTTTAGCTAGAGATTTTAATTTTTATTAATTTCTGAAAGGAACAGCTTCTAAGCTTTCGGGTCTGTTAATTTTCTTCGTATTTTTGTATTTTCATATTTTCTAAGTCAATATGTACTGTCTGATAGTTATTATCACCTTTCACCCTCTTGCTTTGATTCTAATTTCTTATTTCTCTAATTTTTAAAGGTGGAATCGAATTCATTAAGATCTTTCCTTCTTCCCTAATACAAATTTGTGACCTATAAATTCTACCTGTGTACAACATTACAACATACCACAATTCCAGTATGTTGTGTATTCATTTTCATTCAAATCAAAATATTGCTTGCTTTTCCATTCTCGTTTCTTTTTTACCTACAGTTTATTTAGATGTGTGATACTTTGTATCCAAATCTAGGCATTCCATATACCTTTACATTATTAATGCTTATTTAATTCCATTGAGATGAAAATACATACATTATATGACTTCTGTACTTTTAAATTCATTGACATTTCTTTTATAATCTAGACTATACAATCTATCCTGTTGAATTTTCCGTGTGTACTTGAAAGGAATGTATATCCTACCACTGCATAGGATGCTCTAAAAGCATCAATTATCTTCACTATCTACTATGAACTTACCAATTTTCTATTTTCTCTGTCAATTACTAAAGTAAAGGTATTGCTACCTCACCCTCATCATGAGGTCTATTTCTCCTTGCACTTCTTTCAAATTTTGCTTCATGTATTTTGAAACTCTATTATAAATTGTACTAACATTTAAAACTATTACGCTCTTTAGATCAACTGTTAGTACAAAATGATGCTTTTGCTTTATCAAGTAATACTCTCTAGTCTGAAATTCAATTCATCCAATATTAATGTAATACTTTCAGTTTTCTTCTATTGTTAGCATGGTATATCTTTTTTCATCATTTTACTTTTAATCTACTTCTGTGTTTTCACATTTTAAGCAGACTTTTGGCATAGTATATAGTTTCAGTTTTCCCTTTCTTATTCAATATGAAAATCTCTGACAAAACTTTAAATTAAAATTTCTTTAGCCATTTGCATTTACTGTTATCATTTCTGATTATGTTTCAGTTTATCATATTCCTGTTTTCTATTTGTCTATTTGTTTTCTATTTTTCTTATGTTTCATTTTTTTCCTGCTTTCTTATGGCTTGAGCATTTTTATTACTCAAGTTTTTTTTTCCTTTTTTGCTTATTAGCAATAACTTTTTGCTCTATTATTTTGGTGGTTGTTCCAAGATTTACAGTTTACAATACAAGCTTAAGAGAATATTCTGTCAACCCATGTATATAACAAGTTTATAATAATTTGCTTTCATTACTCTCCTCCCTCTCTCCATATCACTCTTGCCATACATTTTTCTTATGCAGATGTTTTGTCCTGCACATATTATAATCATTTTCTTGAAATAGATTAAAATTATTTAAATAATAAAAATATTGTCTTATATCTACTCATGCTATTGTTCTTCACTATGGATTTTAAAATCTTTTCTAAAAATCCACATTTCCATTTGGCCAAATTTTCCTTTTGTCTAAAGATTTACTTCCTATTTTTTTTTTACTTTGGGTGTGTTAATGATCAATCTTCCATTGTAATTTTGAAAATGTCTTTACATTTCTTGACTTACACATGCATTCCTCTTTGTTTTGCTACAATTAATATATTTTGCTGACAATAAACAGTTACTCAAAATAATATGAAGATTTCTTTTGCATGTTAATTCAAATGATAATTTCAACTTAGATTATTATCCCTCCAATAGGTAGGCAGAACACTAATTAAGAAGTCAATGCCATAGGGACAGTAAGGAAATAAAGTTGAGAATAACTAAGATCTACACTGGTGGTTGGCATTCTTACTTTGATCTCTTGTACTTGAACCTATGCTTTGATTATGAGAAAAATGGCTTTGTGTATTAGATGTTAATGCAGGGCACAAACTATGTCCTGAATGGAAGTGACCCAGTTTTACAAAGTCCTGACACATAGTTGATCTCACAAGCAAATCTGATTAGTGATTACACCATTCTGTAAGTTCTCTGATTTTGTTCAAGTAGGTGCATTATAATTCTCTTGAATTCGAGGGACACAGGAGCTTTCCCTGATTTCTCATATAAAATGAATGCCTT